>VMBQ01003160.1:53446-75844 GCA_007657795.1 Dreissena rostriformis
GTGCTTATACCACATTTAGTTTTGTAAGGGGTGAAATCACAAAGAGCTTGCATAATAAGACATGAAATAATACAATATATAAATACATGACTTTTAGAAATTAAAACAACTGTATTTTTGTTGTATCACAATAACTCAATGAAGGTTAACCTACCGGAATTCCGCCGGTATCCTATGCTGTCTTTCTACAATGGCCCCCGTTTTACTCCTCATTTCAAGAGGTGAGGCCCAGTATTAACAAGTATCAAACACAGTTGAAGATTCGTACGATTCCGTAACTCGCTGGTTGTTACAGGTTCATGCCTTCGTCAATTTGAACTGTCCTTGGCGTCATTGTGCTAAGTGTTTTCATAGTTTGTGAGTCTGTTACAAATTTTGGGAATGTTGAACAAGCCCAATAAAGCAACAACAAAAAATATTTATAGGTCTTACCATCTTAAAATGTACATGAAGGCAAATGATTGTAAGTATTCAAGTGCTGATAAACCGGTTTGTTTCTGAGCTCATTTATTACAAAACAAGTGATAGGATATAGTAAAAGTTGAAGTTATAGTTAGTTATAGAAGGCCTCTTATTATTTCCAATCAGAATGTTAATATAATACCATGACAATTAGGCAAACAGAGATCAACGGAGAATGAATGTTAACAGCTGCACTATACTCCCACTAAGATACAATAAATTATCTGGTAAAATACATAGCCATGCGACACAACGTCCAAATTATACATCGACAGTTATAAAAAATACTCGTTTTGCGATTGTATCGAAAACAAACCGATGGAAATGCGTGTTTATTAAAATTGGTGACATGATATGCTTGCAATTTTAGATTGAACTTCTCGACATAATAAACATACGACTGTAATAGAAGAGTGCTTTGTTGGGTTATCTACATTAGATTCGCAACACCATCGTGATTAAATCCATTAGAATAAGANCCCTCTTCTTCGAAGGGGGGCATAATTATAGCAATTCAACTAAGCATTGCACACTTGAAATCTCAATGGCTAAAACAGCACCTTCCTTAAAGAGACAAGCAAGATTGAGCGATTAATTGCTCACTGAACCAGAATAATGCTTGTAAGACCAAGCATGATCCCATGAACTAGCATGATGCTTTCCAGGAGAAGCACTATGCTATCAAATCCAACATGAGGTTAGTGGTGGGTCAGCCAATAAAGACCCTCTGAATGCCTATCTCTGTTGATTTGCAATAAATGGTAAAACACTGGTACTTTTCGAATTGACAGCAACTAATTATCACAAAGATAGTTCCATGGAGCAAGACAACCAAATAACAGAACTAAGGCTATAATTATGAAGACTTTTGTCAGCGGAGGTAATTACATTACCCCCTAAATGAGTTCCCAATCCTCTTCTCTGTTAAATAGATTCTATAAAGCTGAGATTTTTTTTTAGCTGCAATGCGGCAAACACGCAGTCTTGTCAGGAGCTACCCCTGTCCGCTATGAAGTCATGCAAGGTTTTGCTGTCTCGTTAGCAGACAGGGTAGCTACTACTGACCAGAAAGGCTTGCCACATACAGCATAAGACTCATATTTGCTTTAAGCTGGTCATTTTTTCAGCAATTTTGACATTGAAAAGTAGATAATTTCAATCTTCCCCTGAATTATACTCGATTGTAAGAATAATGCGCTGTCAGCCATTAACTCTTTCAGTGCGGGAACGGAATTTTGAAGGCCTTTGCAAACAGTTTGGATCCAGATGAGACGCCACAGAACGTGTCGTCTCATCAGGATCCAAACTGTTTGCTATTCTGATAGTATTCTTTCAATAAAAATCGAAGAAAATGCTAATTTTAGAAATTCAGCAGACAACGCTTTAGCAGACGACAAATTTCCCAGCAGGCAAAGGGTTAAAGATCCTAACCATTCTTCACAACTTAATAAGAAAAAGCAGTAATAACACACACACACACACACACAAACAAATGGCATTGTTAAAATGTTCACACTGAAAAATGTAAGAAAAATGAGTATTACAAATGCTTGAGTTTCTTATGAGAAAAAAAACACCATACACTGTATATAAATATATGTCAATAACATGTTTCTAAGAATCACCAACCACTCTTTTGTATATTCTGATTATACATTCATCCTTGCTACGATGTTACAGTAATGTTAGTATGTATGCAATTAAGATATATAATACAGTATTTTTCCATTTATTTCCCAAATACACCGTACATAAAGTTCAGTTTAGTTATTTGCTTGATAAGCTATGTATTACTATGTTGAGTACACCTTTGCACCAACTTACCACATTATTTGCATTTTTGGTAAACAAACCTACTTGAATCCACATAATTTGCAACTCAATAAACCAAATATTAGCAGCATAATTACACTGTAGCTAAGCCTTTAAACTGGACAAACATATCAATTAAATATAAATACAAATTTATCATTATAATTTAAATAGAGTTAAAAACATTTATTAAAGTATTCTGAAAGAATTATGTCTTTGATTAAATAACTAATAACCATTTACTAGAATGTAACATTTGTATGCTTTTTGAAAACTTTTTTTTAACTTTGACAATTCTATAGCACATTTTAAATGTATATTAATGTAGTAACAACTGCAATTCACTCAAGTTAATTAAAACCTCTCAATTCACACAGGACATGTTAGCGCACATTAGTATGAGTACATAGGCAAGCAAACCTAAGGCGTGGGGTTACATGTCCGTGAACTGACCCTCGGGATCCTGGTCTCTCTGGGGGCGGGGGAGGGGGGCCATTCAACAAACCTACAAAGGAAAGAAATACGATTGAGATTTTTTATTTTATTTTCATTTTTTAGGATATCTTGCTATTTCAAACCGTATTTCACTCACATAATGGTTATTCATTTACCAACTCACACATTTCATGGGTTAGCTGGTTTACCAGTTCTAAGTGCAAATACGTTTTCCAGTTACTGACAACTGCCCTACTTGAATCAGAGGTAGCCGGAGAATGGCCGTAGAAAGGATTTTATGACTAGACATCACACAAGTTCTTTGGGTGGGTCAGGAATCAAACATGCCATCCTCTGATTTTAGTCCATGGCTCTACTAACCGAGCTACTTTCCCATCCATCATACCCATGAGATTTTAGTTTCAAGATAATTTTACCAAAAAATTATGGAAGTTTTGTGCTACAAATATGACTAAAACATGTTGGGTCTGCAAGTCAAACTTTCTTTTTTTCTATTTTGTTCTTGTACAAGACTCTGGTTTCTGTCTTTGTGCTTATTTTTCTCCCTGTAATATAATTTAATACACATTGTTTATGAGCAGTATGTTTGCTGAATTTCATGATGCAGTTTTTTTTGTGAGCAACATAACTCTAGAAAAAAAGCAATTATGCTCGGCATGAAAAACAGGAACATAACCGTTTTTGTTTGCCTTACATAACAATACATTTTTGGTTAAAAAAGACAAACTGGAACATTACATTCTGGTTTCATAGAATCAAATGTTCAACACATAAATGCAAAACAAATATGTTTTGCAACATGACCAAAACCGGAATTCAAGTTACACAAATAAATTGTTTCATTTATCATGTATCCTTTTGGATTACAATACAATAAGAGTGCCCCTACCAGGCGGGGGCATTCCCCTGTGTGTGATTGGTCGTATGAGGCCAGGAGGCGGGGCCTGCAGTAACTTCCTCTCCAGCTCTGTTAATCTGAAGGTAAATGTACGAGGCATGTCATTGGAAAAATTGTCTTAAGTGTTGTCCTGGGCCCGTATTCAAGTGTTGTCCTGGGCCTGTATTCACAAAGCTCCGTATGGAAAACTTTACTCCTTAATTTCTCTGAATTTCTTAAAGTCTTTTACGATTTCGTGTTACAATTTAAAATAACTTAATTCTGTTAAACATTTAAATTTAGTATTTTATCATTATATAGTATATACATGTACAGTAGATTCCACTTCATTGAATATCGGATAATTGAATAATTCGGTTAATTGAATAGAAATTGTTGTCGCTTAGAAACAATTAAAGAGTGTGTTGCCGAAAACAAACTGTTGACGTGTCTTGCTCGACAGTTTGCAAAAGGTGATGCGTTGTATGTTTATGTTTATATGCTGTATGTATATATGCTGTATGCTTATGTTTATATGCTGTATGTTTATGTTTATATGCTGTATTGTTATGTTTATATGCTGAATGATTATAATGTGCATGTATCCATTTATGAACAAGAACAACAAAATATATTTAAATCGTTTGTACGTGTTTTTCTCGTCAGTATACTCGTCAGTGCAAATGTACACAACGCAGTATGTAATGTAACCGATGAGCGAATATTATGAGTGGATTATTTTCAATGCACCGTATAATGAATAACAAACGACTGTCTGCGCTTTTCTTTGCGTTTATTGAACAAAACAAGTTTATTTTGCAATATATTTAACAATATAGCCATGAAATAGGTTAAAAACACGATAATAATACATACTTGAAAGAAGAAAAAGACATTATTTATTTATTAAATGGAAATGCGCGTGCTGTGACGTAGAAGCGTATGTACAAACATCATCGGTAATTCGGATGAACAGTAATTCGGATGAACAGTGACACCATTGGAAATAAACTGATTCCGTGTAATTGAATACTCTGGATAATTGAATATTTGGACGTGACAAATAGGCTATTCAATTAAGCGAAATCTACTGTATCATAATGTATGTATAAAACTCATGGAAGCCACAGATTTTCTTCCTAAGCTTTGTGAATATCGGCCCTTGATCAGCCAAGGCTGTCTGCACAAGCTAATGGGGACGGCTGGATCATTCAAAGCAGACTTCACAGGCTAATGGGGAGGGCTTGATGAGCCAAGGCAGTCTGTGAATGCTAATAGAGATACTTGAATGAGCCAAGGTAGTCTGTTCAGACTAATAGAGACATTTAAATCAGTCAAGGCAGTCTGCACAGGTTAATAGAGATACTTGAATGAGCCAAGATAGTCTGTTCAGACTAATAGAGACATTTAAATCAGTCAAGGCAGTCTGTGAATGCTAATAGAGATACTTGAATGAGCTAAGGTAGTCTGTTCAGACTAATAGAGACATTTAAATCAGTCAAGGCAGTCTGTGAATGCTAATAGAGATACTTGAATGAGCTAAGGTAGTCTGTTCAGACTAATAGAGACATTTAAATCAGTCAAGGCAGTCTGTGAATGCTAATAGAGATACTTGAATGAGCTAAGGTAGTCTGTTCAGACTAATAGAGACATTTAAATCAGTCAAGGCAGTCTGTGAATGCTAATAGAGATACTTGAATGAGCTAAGGTAGTCTGTTCAGACTAATAGAGACATTTAAATCAGTCAAGGCAGTCTGTGAATGCTAATAGAGATACTTGAATGAGCTAAGGTAGTCTGTTCAGACTAATAGAGACATTTAAATCAGTCAAGGCAGTCTGTGAATGCTAATAGAGATACTTGAATGAGCTAAGGTAGTCTGTTCAGACTAATAGAGACATTTAAATCAGTCAAGGCAGTCTGTGAATGCTAATAGAGATACTTGAATGAGCTAAGNCACAGTTATGGCTTTCCAATCAGCGATGTTGGTTTTGAATAAATGAATCATGCTAAAATGTGTTATTCTGTTGCTTTAACATATGCGCGCTGTTATAAAAATCGCTTTCGAAAACGCAGATCGAAATGAAAAAAAATGAATGTTTGCAATTCAAGTCATGATATGATAATAATTGCGTTATCTGATGTCTGGTATATGGTTTCTTTATATGTTCTACTTATCTGTATGTGTGCCTGATTTTGCAGAAATAATAAACACCGATTGATGCAAGTGTAAATTTTAGTATCGATACTTAGTCTATCAATAAAGCTACGTAGAAATGATTTGTATATCTATACATATCTCGTGTTTAATGTCTGTGTACGACAAGAAAGATATATCGCTTATAAAAATACACTTTACCCTGTACCGGCCGAAATTAGAGAGGGCTTTGTCAACACATTAGTACGTTCAAGTGTTTTTTTTTAAATAAACCGCTTTGTGTCCTTCAGGCATTAAAAACTGTTTTATGTATTGCTTGTCTTTACGTTACGTCATCATCTCCATTTTCCCAACGTAGTTTTTTGCAGCTCACCCGTTTGTTCATTTGTCTCCTATGATGATACTTTCAATATGTATTTTGAAATCTTTCTCTTATTGTACATGTAATAGAATGTTTACAAAACATATTCATTTTGTCATTTTGGATACTTTTAGGATACAATTATTATTTTCTGCATATTTTTATTATTTCTAAAAAATTGTCTTGGTAATCGTTTCCTGTCAAGTATATGTTGGTGTGTGCTATCAAGCACACTTAATTTACGCATATCTACTGGTTTTCTTACTGCAACAGAAGCTAAACATTTGTTCATTGCACAGTTTGTCTTTTGTAAAGGTAAACTATCAATTTGGATATTGCTATTCTAAAAGCCATAACATACATGTTTATATTACGTATTGTTTTAAAAGAAATAAAAATAAGTGTAAACGATGTCGATTTGGTATTTTAATTAAATTAAGTATATATACAATGAATAAAAAAACTACATCTTTGAACATTTATAATAGTTTAACTTCTTCCTTATACTTTTTGAACGTTTCATCATCCAATCGAAACATGCAATCGTTTTAAAGTCGCAGGTTCCATCACGAAACGTGCGTTTGATGTTAAAACCGTTAACTGACCTCTAATTGGTGAATACATATTTAAGAACACTTTGTTCTTTTTATTCTCTGGTTTATGTTTCTTGTGTTTATTTGTCTCTGATTGTATCAATAATTTTCACATGTCAGGTTAGCTTGTTATGATAACTGTTTAAAGTGACAATACTTGTATTTGTTCTATATTTTTTATCTGCAAGGCGTCAAGTTTAATATCCGGGACTTCAACCTCCACGTACTTGAAAAAGGCGCCATGCTAATGCGAGTGCTAGAAACCCTCAACGACAACTGGATTCATTGCGTCAAAGATCAGCCGAGCCCCACCACCATCACCCCTGGGTCGGGAATCAACGGAACCCCCGTATGGAGCTCAAAGGGACACGTGGTGGTCACGTTGCTGTTGAATATGTTGTTATTGTGTTATTTTGGGTAAAATCGAACATTGTGCCTTTGCACCTATTAATAATTCGAGCTTCACTGTTTTTTTACGAACTCCAAAAGGAAAGCCAACATAATGGCTGTTGAATATGTTTTTATTGAGTTACAATGTACGATCACATCACACCCGAATGGTTACCTAATGAGAAATGTATTAATGGTTTGACAAACTAATTCACATCTCGCATCAGTAACAAATTAGTGTTTGTGAAAACCACAATAACAACTTAATAACTGGCATGTGTGACTCTTTTTTATTCACAAATGTTATGTTTCACGTTCTATGTGTACAACAAAGTAGGTATTACGTTGGTAAATTCCGAGGTTTTTTTAATAAGGAAGCAGAACATGGAGATATGAACGTATCTGCCAGTTTATCATTACACAATTTTACAGTATTATCATTACACACTTTAATGAGTTTGTTCCCCTTGGTTTTGAACAAAGCACGTTATTTTACATTCAGAACTTAGGTAGAGGTCGACAAAAATTAACACATCTATTTGCATTTAATTTCAAATTCAACAAGCTATTCTGCCTTTTTTTAAGTTCGTGAAGCAAACTACTTCTACATTTATCAAGATTTTGTTTTAAATCTCGAAATAGGTCACCACAACAAAGTGATCAATATGTCCCTGGGTTCGTGAGTTATGTGCTCTTGAACTAAGTCATGAGCATTGCTGCTATTCCTGTGACGAAGCGGTGCAGGGGTATTTTTGGTCATTTTTGTGACAAAGCTCTTGTCATTGCTACAATATAATGAACTGCGGAAGTGAATCTATGTATTACAACCGCATGCGTAAGAAAATGTATCTGATTGTGATGACCAGGCACGGCTTCGTAAAATGAAAACGAGACCATGGAATATGAGGGTTTGTGTAGTGTTCATACATTGATACTAATTACATATTGTTATCTTTTATGAGTCATATTGTAAAGATGCCTTAAATTTTAATTTCCCTGTAATATAACTTAAAATCACATAGATTACGCTTGATTTTAGTATTCGACCCGAATTGTCTTCCCGCTTGGGGGCAAATGTCATGGGTTTATAGTTTCCTGGACTTTATATGGTACAATCTTTATCCTACTTCTATAAATGTTTCGCGAAAACGGATATATGAAAGGATATAACTTGTCCTCGAGTCTGGTGAGCTGAACATAGAAAACTCCCGGTCTTGACCCGTCGGCAGATCCTGCCTTGTATTCTCCGCCTGGTCCGTCCACGCTATAGACTCGAACACTGCACAATAAGGATAGTTTTAATGTCGTCGTGTGACAAGAGCACACTGAAATATCCACGTTACCAATAGCTTTGATATAAAACAACTCAAATGTATTCCATCAAATTTGACCTTAATATATTGCCAAGCAAGACAACTATTTTAAATACATGTTTGTTCAATATAACGATTTTAATTATGATGACGTGGACACAATTAAGTTTGTTTATTTTGTAAAGAGCACAAATACAAATAGTTAATACTTTTGTGTCCCATAAGTCATAATGGACACTGTTTAGTTTAATAAAGCATGTGCTTGACATGATTTTAACATAAGTTCATATTTGTTGCGCTCTAATATAAATATGCAGACAAATTACACAATTTAGATTAACTGAACCAACGCGATCATTCAAGAAATATAGTACTTAAGTCTATACATGAGCTTGTTTGGGTTACGACATCATCATTCTTGGTAGTTTGATGTTCGCAATTTAAATGAGTATGTGGTATGTCACATTTATGTTAAAGTTTAAAATTACCACATGTTTTTTTTAATGTTAAATAAGAAACACTTCGTGCATGTCAAACACACGTATGTACTTTAATGGTGTATTAATATGCAATTAAAATAATTATAAGTAGTTATAAACTTAATGATACTCTCGCGTAATTTTTCTGATGTATCATGCTTCAAATAGTATCGTGAGATGGTCTTAATGTATATACGAAGCATGGATAATATAAATAATAAAATACCCTTACTCTCACGGCAAGTCTAGGAGATTACGGAAATACTTTGGCAGCAATGGCTTAATTCGTTGGAAAATAATTGTGTTGAAATTCGCTAGGACATCTTCCTATAAATACAAATATACGTATTTCAATCACTGTTACAGTTTGTATCTGTTAACCATGTGCATGTGTCTCGTATGGATTTATTGAGAATACTAGATTAGTGTTGAATACATACACGTGTATGTAGCTAAGAAAATCTATATAACGAGCCTTGGTGAGTGGTTCAGGTCATCGTACATTATAAACTGATCAAAGTTCGACTCTTACTTAGTATTCATTAATGTCCGCTTTTTGTTTGTTTTTTTAAAGTTTTGTTTTCATTTAGTAAGTAAACGAAGGAACATGGATGAACACAAAACATCAAATGACATCGAGAAAATAAAACAAAGTTCGTCAACATACTGAGCTTGTTTACTTTATTCAACAATACACACACGTTATCAAATGGTGTGTTATTTAGTTAACACGGTAGTGATGGCGCGATATATATTTGAATCAAAACATATAATGTCACATAGTTTAGTGTGACAAAGTGTTAAGTGTGGTAATTAATATTGGTATGGGTTATCGTTGATAGATCCATAACTATATGTTTATCGGACACTATGTAAAAACTGTACATTTTTTTAATAAATGTTATTTTATGTACAAGTTCATTAATTTTATATATATTGTTTTTTTTTTAATTTATATAATTTTAAAATTAGAACATTATAACTTAATCGGAATATTTTTAATACGAATTATTTTGAGATATATATCACTCACTGAAGTTTTGAAATGAAACCTCGGGTCACTGGACAAATTGGCATACATCTCTGATATCGTTGTTATGTTGGGAAATCCTACGTTGATCATTTTCTGGACAAAAAAACCCACCAAAGTCAGTTAAGCTACTACTTTACGTGTCTATGAAATAGTATTATGTTCACGAAACAAAATCTGTTTTAAAGTGAAGCTAGCGGATCCTGCACAAATGATAAATGAAACAAGTGCAACGCCAGCTAATTCGGAGAAAAACAAGATATGTGTGCTTAGGGCACAAATGGCCCCCTCTCCGCATTACACTTTTGTCTCCAAACTCCACATAAGTAAAAAACACTCAACCTTGATCTAAAAGTCATGGGGGTAGATTTACACACCAAAAAGCAGGTAAATATGTGAAAGCGTTTCGCAAACAAATTCGGCAAAGTGTTATTTTAGAGAAAATTATAAAGTCAAAGGGCCGTAACTTCGTCAAAAACCCAATGAACCGGAATAATACTCAAACTTGATCTGAAGGTCATGTAAGTAGACTCACACACCAAAAATAATGTCAGTATCTGAAAGCGTTTTGGAAAAAGTAAAATTAGTATGTTTAAGAAAAACCTCCGGAATACAGTGATTATAGAGGAAATTCCTACGTCTAAGGTCCGTAACTTCGTCACAAATCAATGGACCGAAACGAAACTCAAACTTGATCTGTAAGTAATATACATAGACTCGTACACAAAAAAATCTGGTAAATATCTGCAAGCGTTTTGCAAACAAAGTCAGAAAATGTTATTTTAGAGATAATCTATAAGTTCAAGGCCCATAACTTCGGTAAAAATCAATGGACCGGAACGTAACTCAAACATGATCTGTAACTCATGCAGGTAGACTCACATACCAAAAAGCCGATTAATATCTCAATTGTTAAGGAAAAAAACTCCGGAAACTGAATTCCGGACGGACGGACTGACGAACGTTCAGTCCGACTACTATATCCGATATCCCTCTACCTGCATGATTTGCATAGTGATTTTTGATATGATATTTTCAGAATACACAACATCTACAAATAAAAAATAACTATTCCTTTAAATATAATAAACCAACGAAACCGACTGACAATAATTGTTTAAAAGAGATTCAATGAACTCTTTTATTGAGAATATTCCCATGTACAAACGAATTGCATTGCGATTGTAACGTGTCGTCAAAGGCATATCAGGTTTCTGACTGCAGGGTGCTCGGTTAATATTCAAGATTTATTTTGGTAGCACCTCAACCATGCTAACTTGAATTGACCAAATAGGGGCTATGTTTCAATGGTCTACATCGCAAACGGTGTTTAATCCAATGTATGTACTTCACATCATGGGGCACATAAACTGGGACCAACATAAATGAGGCGATCCATTTTCGTCTACTGGTTATTTAATAATCTGAGCCTGCTGCGCCGCATGCGATTGATAATTGAATCGGGTTTTTATATTGTTTAAAACATTTGAATAAATGCATACGCATCCATTTTAAGTACATGCCAATCTGTGGAAATCACAAAACGGTAATATATCGTCGTCCGAATTGCCCTAAATCAGGTAACTGTCTAATAAGCTTCTTGATACGGTCCACCTCCTCTACACCTTTGCCATAGACCTCCTTTGCTGTCGTATCTGTGGAAGAATGGATCTTTAGACAGGCTTTGTAGCTTTTTTTTCCTCACCGTATGCTCCCTAGCCCGAGACCAAGGCGCGATTTTGGCATGTATTCCTTGAAGGTTATACGACAACACATTATTTTATTATTCTTCACACAAACAATATACCATCCTCAAGTGACCAAATACCAGTGTATTTAGAAAACGAGTAACATAATTTCTGAGCTAATGCAAACAATGCAAACAACAAGCGATTTACTGACAAATGATTATTTTATTCCAGTTAAACCCATGTAAAATTTGGTTATTTACAATTACATGGGCTTTTTTTTGAAAATATGTAAAAACTGTAAAAAAAATAACCTTTTTGCTATGCTTTTTTATGGATTTTTCAGCACCAATGCCTTGATCAAAAGTGTTTGGCGGCTAATTATCATTGTACATCTGTTTTTTAATGATTGGGTACAAAAATGCAGTGCTTGTTGTAATTTGCTTGCAAACATAATGCAATTCCTGGCTCAGTAATACAGTCTGCAGTTTGTGGGAAATAGTGCTGTAAATGACCACATAATCATGTGTATAAAACAAGGCATAAAAAAACACGAGTCGTCACAGGATTTTAAAATGTATTGTACACGCTCTTTTATGAGTAAACCTAATGAAAATAGTCAACCTTCCTGATTCTGCCATGGTATGGTGTGTTCTTAAGGTAGAACTATACAGTTTTTAGCCTTAGTGTCGAATTGGCAGTGGAGAAATTTCTAATAAATTGGGATACAATGAAACTGAGCAGCAATAATAGTGTTTTACAAGTTAAAAGTATCAGATTTGAGTGGTGGTGGTTTTAAATGCATGCTTAGTGAATTCGAAAATGTGGCCAGTGCATAGCAAGTGTCTCTGCTGGGCTGCCAAGGTCATGAAATACGTACATGCTGGTTCCTAGCTCCGAAGGCTAATTTTGCACGAATTTTAAAGGGGCCTCCACTCAACTGAATTTCTTTGAAAAACCACGTGGATAACCCTAGGTTTCATCGGTGTCGGTCAAATATCTTGTAAGTGATGCAGTAAAACAGAAAGTGTTTAATGAACTGGCATTTGCAGTTTAGTCGTAAATTTGTGTTGAAAATCACGGAAATGGCCGCGAAAACAGGTGGCATTCAGACCCCCAAAATGGCTGATTTTCAATGATAAAAATATTGAGCAAGTGGGTTCACCATGGCTATCCATGTATTTTTTGGAAGACATACCCCCAACAATACTGAACATATGTTCTGTATGATTTCAGGTGTAGACGTTATGTCAGCTGTGACGACGGACATTGCTCCCATACCGGGCAGCCAGTAGCCGAATCGTGAAAAACTGTATTGTGCCCCCTTACACTAATAAGGGTCGTCTGCCTCACTTTGCAATTTATGTGGACATTTCTTGAAGTGGACCAATAGAATGTTAACATGTATTGAATATAGATAAATTTGGATTATTTGAGTTGAAGTAAGTTTTGAATTGCAGTAAAACACGTTTTTTTTCCACAATGTTGTTGTATTTGTATTTTTTTTCTATCGGAAGACTGTTATTAAAACAAAAAAACACGGAGCGCATGCGTGCCCTCATCACGAGAGTCTCATTCTCAATGTAAACAAAAATCACCGGAAATAGGTCTCCACCGGTAATAGGTCACCGTTGGATATATATTCACTAAACAGATATATACTCTATTAACAGACATGCTTTTTATAATTTAGAGAATATAAAGCTTTTATAAAAATATGGATCGTAGGTGTCAACTACAGTTTTATCTTAAACAACATTTCAAATAATAATGTTTTATAACGTCATTTAAACTAGGTTTTATATTATGATTAAGTTTTACATAATATATTAAATACTGTTTGAAACCTCAATAAACATGGCACAGATACCAATTTAATAGGTTTCATACCCAATACAATTTCAACATAATGTACCTATTTATAAATAACCCTTAAAATGACTGATGACAAACACACTTACGTTTTTTATAAACTCCTTGACCTTTATGAATATAGCATTGAATTCACTAATGGCATCTTGAAGCCGTTTATTCATTGCCACTCTAAATACATAACCAACAGATATGCTATAAATGCATGTAGCGTTGACATTTTTGCTATTGCTAAAAAGTGGACTGATTTTTTATGGGTTTACGGTGTTACGAAATATTCGTTGATTTTGAGTGTTAATGGGGCTTTAAAATAATTTATGGCAAACGTTCACCTTGTCGAGAAAGCGCATTATTTGTCGTACTCTGGAATCTTGGACTTCAACTTCACCTTCATAGAAGAATTTTAAAATAAATACTATTAAATTGTCATAGGGTTAACCATTTTCTATTAAAGGGACTGTAAACCACGAATGACAAAAAAAGAAAAGTTCTAAAATACCGTATTTTTATACAATTATTAGTTTATATTGATTAAAATATCACGACTGGTATACAACGTTACTTGAAAAAAGTTTTTTTTTTATTATTTTATTTTTGTATTTATTTGTTTTACTGGGTATGCATACCAGATAACTACCAGTTAACTATACATAACGCAAGTCGATTGATCATCATTGTCACGTGGTAAACCCAGGAATGCAATGCGTAGTGAATTGTATATATTTTAAATAATTTTATATATAAAATTATCAATCTGCTTGTGTTATTTATAGTGTGTATATCGTTATGTCACCTTTTTTCGCGATGTACTTTTGATTTCACATCGCGAAATTTATTACCGAATATACTGAAAATATGAACTTTTTTCAAGTAATGTAATATACCAGTCGTGATATTTTAATCAATATAAACTAATAATTGTAAAAAAATACAGTATTTTAGAACTTTTCTTTTTTCGTCATTCGTGGTTTACAGTCCCTTTAACGGGTTGCTTGCAATGTCTGTACATCTAGCTCGAAAGTCAAGGTCATACTTACAGGTCAGTGCTGAAAGTTCTGGCATGATTATGCTTTTAAAATCTTACATATCATCATTCAAACGCCAATTTATAAATAACATTCCTCACCTCATAGATTGGACATGTTGCTTAATGGTCAATGTTACACTAATTTTCAACATTTAGAATTTTTAGAACCATAGTCTCTCGTTACTCTTTTAGAGTGGTTTTGAACATATATATTACTGTAATAAACGTTGTCTAGACACGTGCATTCTTGTTATGCAGGCCAGCTTGACAGGTCAGCATACTGTAATTGGCAGAGCGATGGGCTGTCAATCTATATTTTTGTAACTTCAATAACCCACCAAGTTAATTTGAATAAAAACATTAATGGATTATATACGATGAACAAAAAATTCATGGTGTCTATGAACTGTACAGGTAGTTATTGCGTGACCATGAACAACAATCAACATATTACTTGTTAAAAATACACCGTTCTGAAATTATGATTGATGCTGTGTTAATTAATGATAAATATAGCCCACCAATCGTGTAAAGATAACCACATTTGAAACGAAAATCGGTGCAACCTTCGGACATCATATTCGTCAGGTCAGCACAACGGTGTTATTGTCAAATAAATTAAGAAATAAAGCTTTATTGAAAACAATGTTTAACTAAAAAATGTAAATAAAACAACGCAACATACGAAGTTTCCTGTTAATAATAATCCAAATGCAAACAGGGCTGAAACGGTGTTTCAGTTCAAACTATACATTAATAATGTTTTGTTCTTGTTTGCTTATCTTTTCATCTCTAGCAAAAGGTTTATATTGATTTGCATGCTCTGAAACCAATACACATTGGTTATTTGAGTTGTGTTGCATGTTGCCAATATCTTGTTTAATAAACGTCTATCTGAGCTTATCTTTACATAACTTTGGAAATAACAAGTACTAAAACATCGAGCTGTTGGCTTTTCTCGTTTTTGAAGAGACACTTTTCAATGAAACACCAATTCCATATCATAAATAATTCAGACAAGATGCTTGCTGAGTTTTTGATAGACACTGAAAAGTATGATTGTTGTTGAACAATCAAATTAAACACAGCCAAATCGAAAATTGTATGTTAAGAAATCACAAAACTGTATTTTCACTGCGAACATTGCAAGTATGTAATTTACGCGTGCGCATGTCTGATTAATGTGTTAATCAACAGAACAATACTATTTAGCAAAAATAAATAATGCTCTAGTACAAATCTCATACCGTTTAGTTCTTATTAAGGGTATCACGTTTACAGATTTTTTTAAACGTTTAAACGAAATTAAATAAACGAAAAGTTACCGTTTAAACGGTATCCTTATGTCTATTTCAAGCATAAGTACCATCGCATTTCCAAACTGAAAGTAGTAATTATTTCCGGATGTTATATTCAGTGCATATCCCATTCGCACAATTACGTTATATTAAAAGAATAAAATATTATTAACCAGACCATCCGTATCACCACATGTGTATTCGTCATTCTATAAAAACAATTTAAAGAACGTCGAAAATAATGTAAAATCGCCGAAAAATACTGTATCCGAAAACGACACTCCGAAAAAATGCACCTATTCTGCACATGCAATACAGTGTGGATATCGTATGACTGCAGAAAATGAAAAACCAGTTAACTAGCAAAAACGTTATCAATATATAATTTGGTTATAAGTCCGTATTTCAACATGCTACCTCAGTGCTTTACTTTGCTAATCAATCACTTAAAATATTTCATGATGACGGCATATGCACTGTTTCGTTGCAAAGTTGTAAGGTTTTCGGAAAGTAGCGAAGATTTTCCGTAAGTTTAAGTTCATGTCCGTGCCATCCGCTAACCAATCATAAATAAATTACTGCCGAATTCGGTAGTGCACGGATTTACCGCAAGTATCCGGATTTCGCAGTTCGTCATTGATATACTTTGTACGGCTAGTCGGCTACGTTATTTGCACCCTAATATTTATTATATTGATATTGACTGTCGTTTAAACGTTTACTGTTTTTGTAAACGTGTTTGAGCAAAACACGAAACGCGACCGTTCAAACGTTTAAACGTGATACCCTTAGTTCTTATAACCCGAAACGAACTTGTACTAGGACACAGACTATACAAATTTGCTCGTATTAAGCACTGAGCATCTCGTGATATAGACTTATTAACTTCATCTATTCGGTTACTTGATACTAGAGACGTAATTCCTCATGTTAACGACTAAGTATCTCGTGATATAGACTTATACACTTTATTTACACTTTGTTTAGCTGACACTAGAGACATATTTTCTCATTTTAACGACTGAGTATATCGTGATAGACACGTATTAACCTAATGTATACGGTGTTTAGCTGATACTATAGACTTAATTACTCAATTTAACGACTGAGTATCTCGTGATAGAGATTTAATTGCTCTTATTAATTGGTATGTGTCTGGTTTAAGAGACATGGTTACTCGAATTAACCGCTTAGTGTTTCGTAATAGAAACACATTAATTCGTGTTTACAACTGTATTTCTCATAAGGGAAACTGAACGGAGTATTACCACTGAATATCTCAATATGAAAACTGGTTCATTAAATTTTATTTAAACCACTAAATAAATATTGATAGAGACTTAAACGCGTATTAACCGCTGCGTATCTCGTAACAGAAACTTCTGAAATGTTATTGGAAATTCGTCTTTATATTTGAGTACCTATATTTCGCAATAAAAACCTATTATTGGGAACATTGTAATTCCTTTTGACCATATATTGTTCTAGAGATTTATGTTGCTACTGTCATATGTGTATCATTATTTTGCGCTGTAATTCTATTTATCAGGAAATTGGTAATAAATAAATGAACAAATTCTAAATTGGTCAATTTGTAAATTAACACTAGATCGAATACCACAATCAATGTATGAAGTGTTTAAATCGGTGTAAAACGATCGCGAGATGCGCACTAACAACTCTGTTGGAGCAGTAGAGAAAACGAAATTATAAAAAAGGGAAAAAAACAGGGACGACTGACACATAACACATTGATATTTCGTGTATAAAAGTATTGTATTCATTCATAAGTATGCCATAGTGAAACATCATGTGACATTTCAACTATACCATGCAGCACCAACATGAGCGCATGTCAAAGATGAAACTAACGTCATAACCTGATAAATACAAGTTCATGTCAAAGATGCAAATTACGACATAACCTAATAAAGTCATGTGCATGTCAAAGATGCAAATGACGGCATAACCTGACAAAGATATAGTCATGTCAAAGATGCAAATACGGCATAACCTGACAAAGATATGGTCATGTCAAACATGCAAATACGACATAACCTGACAAAGATATGTGCATGTCAAAGATGCAAATATGGCATAACCTGACAGAGATATGTGCATGTCAATGATGGAAATACGGCATAACCTGACAAAGATATGGTCATGTCAAAGATGCAAATACGGCATAACATGACAAAGATATTGTCATGTCAAAGATGCAAATACGACAGAACCCGGCAAATATGTGGGCATGTCAAAGATGCAAATATGGCATAATCCGACAAATATATGTGCATGTAAAAGATGCAAATACGACATAACCTGACAAAGATGTGGGCATGTCAAATATGCAAATACGACATAACCTGACAAAGATATGGTCATGTCAAAGATGCAAATATGGCATAACCTGACAAAGATATGTGCATGTCAAAAATGCAAATACGACATAACCTGACAAAGATGTGGTCATGTCAAAGATGCAAATGACGGTATTACTTGACACAGCCATGTACATGTCAAAGATGCAAATGGCGGCATAACCTGACAAAGCCATGTGAATGCCAAAGATGCATATTACGGCCTAACCTGACAAAGCCATATGCATGTCGAAGATGCAAATTACGGAATAACCTTACAAAGAAATGTGCATGTCAAAGATGCGAATGACGACATTACCTGACAAAGCCATGTGTATGTCAAAGATGCAAATACGCCATAACCTGACAAAGACATGCACCATAAAAAGGCATATAATCATAAAATAAAACTAAACAACAACAATAATGGGATAAAATTACTGCAAAGTGTACTTTGGTTTTTTAACAAATAATCATAAACATGAAAACAAAATTAAAGAAATGTTTAATGAGAGTAAAACAGTATTAAAAAGATAACAACGTAATAAAAAATCTTTTAATATAAATCTTAAAAGCAAGCAGAAAGGTACAGATACTCTTGCATTTTTTTCTTGAGCCCTTCAACGTTTAACTAGATAGTTGTTATTTCCAAAAGTTTGCAAAACGTCAGAGAAAGTGCGTATAAACTTAAAAATAAACCAGTTCAACAAATCAATGTATGTGTTAAGGTATTGAAACAGAAATACGATATTTTGACTATCTGTTTTTCTTCGATTATTACTTATTGTTATGGTATTCTCACTTTATTCTAAATTTAAGAAAAATTACCGACCGATTCAGGATTCTCAGACATTCCAAGCTTAAAACCCACAATCTTTTTTTGCCCAATTTTAATCTGAAATATTTATTTACAAATGTCACCCTTATGAACACAAATATTATTTAAGCAAAACTTATTAAGTAGATATTTAAACACAAAAACATGCCCCATATGCATTTATGGTAGTTAATAACATGTAATGAGTTGAATAGAATTATTTATACCAGGGTAACGTATAAGAACTGTTATCTTGTTTTGATTCAGGCCGAATATTCGAGGTTCTACGCATATACTCAAAACATGGATGGAATGAAGATCTTAAAAAAGAGATATCACACTAAATACAGTTCGTATATCTTAAAGACGCATGTTAACAGTTATTAATGCATCGCTTACTTCTATAAAACAACGCTTTACATTTACAATTATACAATTAAATATTACCTTGCAGACATATTTCATTGTTACGCTAAATGTTTCCTTTCACAGTCAACTTAAAAGTTACGTCAAAATTCAATCAAGAAGATGGCATAAACAGACGAACGATCACATGTAAGTAAACAAACAATGTCGTTTAAATTCAAACGACACATATTGTACGCAAACAAATATAACATAAATATAGCCTAAATGACAAAATCATATATTTCAACTGCATAATATTATAATAACGTAACATTTAAACATGTCGTTCATACAGGTGTGTGTTGAAATAAACGAGCGTTGAACATAAACTTCCATGGTTAAAATAACATATAAACAGAAAGATATGTATACTTTACAATATAATGTGTACATCTTTTGAATACACTTCTGGTTTATAAATTTAAATAACAATCAAGACATAACCCACGGCAGACATTCCAAGCTTAGAACCCACAATCTTTTTTTTGCCCAATTTGTATCTGAAATATTTATTTACAAATGTCACTCTTGTGAACACAAATATTGTTAAAGCAATACTTATTTAGTAGATATTTAAACACAAAAACGTACCCCATATGCATTTATGGTAGTAAATAAAATGTAATGGGTGGAATATAATTATTTATACCAGGGTCACGTATAAGGACTGCTATCTTGTTTTGATTCAGGCCGAATATTCGAAGTTCTACGCACCTACTCAAAACATGGATGGAATGAAGATCTTTAAAAAAAGAAAAAGAGATATCACACGAAAAACAGTTCGTATATCTTAAAGAAGCATGTAAACAGTTATTAATGCATCGCTTACTACTATAAAACAACGCTTTACATTTACAAGTATACAATTATATATTAACTTGCAGACATATTGCATTGTTACGCTAAATGTTTCCTTTCACAGTCCACTAAAAAGTTACGTCAAAATTCAATCAAGAAGATGGCATAAACAGACGAACGATCACATGTAAGTTAACAAACAATGTCGTTTAAATTAAAACGACACATATTGTACGCAAACAAATATAACATTAATATAGCCTAAATGACAAAATCATATATTTCAACTGCATAATATTATAATAACGTAACATGTAAACATGTCGTTCATACAGGTGTGTGTTGAAATAAAGGACGGTTGAACATAAACTTCCATGGTTAAAATTACATATAAACAGAAAGATATGTATATTTTACAAAATAATGTGTACATCTTTTGAATACACTACTGGTTTAGAAATTTAAATAACAATCAAGACAAAACCAACGGCAGAAACACAACTTATTTATAACGGAAAAAAACAGTATTGTTAAATGCATGTTAACATTCTATAACAACACTTGTATTGTCCTTCTTGTCCTAGTCAACGCACTTACATACTATATTTGAAATGGTGTGGATTAAAACAATTTAATATACTAATATACATAGCTTCAAGATATGTTATGTGTTTCTGCAAATGTGTTAATTTCATGATTTACCACACATTTATTTGCAAAAATATACGTTTTATTCGTTTGACTTGTTTTTAATATTTAAGAAGAATATCATGCATTTACATGTATTATTGTACATACATGCACCGTGCCAGTAATAAAGGACAGCCAACGAAAGTACTCATGTCAAGTTTAAAAAGTTGAATACATATTTGATTTGTATTAAACAGTGTGAGTTTTGTATTGCCTTATGTTCTGGTGTACAAGCAAGTACTTAACAATACATTTTTCAGAATAAGATTACTTGTTTCTCAATTTTTATACAAAATATTATATAGTATTAAAACACATACACGCACATATATTAGTTTTCTTGTATACAAAACGATTCACATGTTCGCTATCTATCTTTGTAGCATAAGACTATGGCAAATGAAGCAAACTCGTCAAATCACTCTTCTAATTTTCAATTATATTTTTGTAATTCCACATTTAATACATCGACAGCAATACATTATACATTATTCATTAAAGTCGAATTAATATTTACACATAATATTTAAAACAAACGTAGGTATGGACAATACAAAAATGAAGTTTCATACCTATAAACATGAACTTCATTTAATTATTTCGGAGCATTTAGCAAAATGATTATTCGACAATTGGAAATACCATTTGCTGAAACTATATTGGAAATGCAGAACATGAATAAAACACAAAATAGGCTCCATTCCATGCAAAATGACAACACTTTATACAAATGAAATGGGGACTACATAGTTCTTTAAAGAGCTTCGTATTGGCAATATATAATAACGATATATTGTAGTTTCCTTCACTCGTCTTAACAATAGCATATTGTTACTGATCAACTAGCATATTGCATACTATATACACACATGTATCAAGACCAACATATTTAAACAAAAACGATATATTGTATGTTCTGTCACTCGTCAAGTAACAATAGCATATTGTTATTGATCAACTATTATATTGCATAATATACATGTATACACAACTGTATTAAGACAATAATAATACAACCAAAACATATCTACACAAAATGGGCTGAGCGTGCACGTAATTTCTATATTTAGAGACAATTTATCTTTTTTTTCTTTGTTACACGTAGCATTCAATATGCATGAATTTAATGCCAACGAATGAAAAAAGAATGTTACAAATTCATGTGACATGTATTAAAGGCTTTCATAACTAAAATGCTTTACCAGGAAAAAAAATGTCAATTATAATCAACACGACCTTTTTTTCACACGATGCGTTACTAGTTAAGTTCATGATAGCGCTTTCACAATACTATGTACATACGCACCGTAGTACAACTAGAAGTAGTTTTCTCATAGCTATTGGTTCGGGCATTTCATACGGTTTAGTGTGAAGCGGATAAATACAACTACTGGAGCTACTTTTTAAGAGGCAATTTACTGCTTTCAGAACCGTTTCTACTCACTGGAATGAATCCTTATAATGAAAACTAATGTTGTGCACAACCTGTTTATAATGAGGCATTTAGATTT
>VMBQ01003160.1:75979-111824 GCA_007657795.1 Dreissena rostriformis
GAAATACAGCTTGGTAAGCCTCTGTAGCGTGTGAATAATCGTAGATGCTAATGAGGCACAATCAGCCGTTCTCAGGTCTAGGATCCCTATACTTGCATCACGTAACATTTCAAACAGTTCCTTACTGCCAGTTGTCACTAATATTTCAATATTGGACAGGTCATGTGACAGTATTTCAGATCGCAAGTCCGATACATGTGAATATGATTCGTCTCCGTGGGTTTCTTCACTTGACTGCAATACAACATCGCAGAGCTCACATTCGACAGGATGATCTAATGAAGAGAGCGTGATCAATAGGCTGCACAGCCACTCAGACGAACATTCGACTTTCTGCAGACTAATACACTTCAATGAAGCAGGCAGCTTGAGATCACATCGACCCGTATAGGTGCCCCGCAAATAAAGCTTGGTAAGCCTCTGTAGCGTGTGAATAATCGTAAATGCTAATGAGGCACAATCAGTCGTTCTCAGGTCTAGGATCCCTATACTTGCATCACGTAACATTTCAAACAGTTCCTTACTGCCAGTTATCACTAATATTTCAATATTGGACAGGTCATGTGACAGTATTTCAGATCGCAAGTCCGATACATGTGAATATGATTCGTCTCCGTGGGTTTCTTCACTTGACTGCAATACAACATCGCAGAGCTCACATTCGACAGGATGATCTAATGAAGAGAGCGTGATCAATAGGCTGCACAGCCACTCAGACGAACATTCGACTTTCTGCAGACTAATACACTTCAATGAAGCAGGCAGCTTGAGATCACATCGACCCGTATAGGTGCCCCGCAAATAAAGCTTGGTAAGCCTCTGTAGCGTGTGAATAATCGTAAATGCTAATGAGGCACAATCAGTCGTTCTCAGGTCTAGGATCCCTATACTTGCATCACGTAACATTTCAAACAGTTCCTTACTGCCAGTTATCACTAATATTTCAATATTGGACAGGTCATGTGACAGTATTTCAAATCGCAAGTCTGATACATGTGAATATGATTCGTCTCCGTGGGTTTCTTCACTTGACTGCAATACAACATCGCAGAGCTCACATTTGACAGGATGATCTAATGAAGAGAGCGTGATCAATAGGCTGCACAGCCACTCAGACGAACATTCGACTTTCTGCAGACTAATACACTTCAATGAAGCAGGCAGCTTGAGATCACATCGACCCGTATAGGTGCCCCGCAAATAAAGCTTGGTAAGCCTCTGTAGCGTGTGAATAATCGTAAATGCTAATGAGGCACAATCAGTCGTTCTCAGGTCTAGGATCCCTATACTTGCATCACGTAACATTTCAAACAGTTCCTTACTGCCAGTTATCACTAATATTTCAATATTGGACAGGTCATGTGACAGTATTTCAAATCGCAAGTCTGATACATGTGAATATGATTCGTCTCCGTGGGTTTCTTCACTTGACTGCAATACAAAATCCAAGAGCTCACATTCGACAGGATGATCTAATGAAGAGAGCGTGATCAATAGGCTGCACAGCCACTCAAACGAACATTCGACTTTCGGCAGACTAATACAATTCAATGAAGCAGGCAGCTTGAGATCACATCGACCCGTATAGGTGCCCCGCAAATAAAGCTTTGTTAGCTTATTCAGTGTGTGAAGAATCTCTGATGCTAATGAGACACAATCAGCCGTTTTCAGGTCTAGGATCCCAATACTGGTATCACGTAATATTTCTAACAGTTCCTTACTAACCGTATTCAATGATATCTCGATATTGGACAGGTCACATGACAATATTTCAGATCGCAAGTCCGATGCATGTGTATGTGAATCGTCCCCACGGGCTCCTGCAATTGACTGCAATGCAACATAGCTCAGGTCACACACGACATGATGATCTAATGAAGATAGCGTGATCAATAAGCTGCACATCCATTCAAGGGAGTCATTGTAGATTCCAACTAATCGTATTATTTTTAAATTGTTCAGCGTGTGAAGACGTTCAGATGCTAAAAAAAATCCAGCAGCCGTTTCGAATTGAATTGTTCCCAAATTCGTCGCATTTAGCAGTTCAAACAACTCAGCCGCGCCCTCCCCAAAGCATAGATGGAGTTTAGACAAGTCGCATGATACAATGCGTGGTTGCAACCTGGCTATGTAGGAATCAGTTTTTCCCGTTGTATATACTTCGCCCAGATTACAACGGATAGGATGGCTTACTTGGGATAAATGCACAAGCAGCCGCCCAGCAAACTCAACAGAACATCTACTTTTAAGTAAACAAAAATATTGTACAGTTGAAGGTGGGAAAATATCTTCGTTAAAATCACATTCTTCTATCCGCAAAAATGTCAGGTTAATCAGGGATGGCAGCAGCCCGGAAAACAATAATACATCGTTATTTCCGATTAAAGTCAACTGTTTTAAGTTCAGATTATGTATTGCGGATATAATTCCACGAGTTCCTGACGTCTTCAAGCGTTCAATACAATGCTTTGACTGTTGAAGGACTGTAAGTATCTTATTTTCTTGCAGTACATTGGGTTCTAACAAGAGTGTGCGTACATTGGATTTGTTCATCATTAAAATCTGCAATAAATCCTCGTTTTTGTTCTTATTTAGGTATGCATGAATTGTAAAATCACTCATCTTCAGACGAATATGTTTTTGTTTGCTTACTTTAGCCTCGTGATAACAGCTTATCATCATGTCCTGTATTAACATAGACAACACCAGACAACGCAATTCGGATGACATGTTAATACCGATTTTCGATTTCAATTTCGTTTTTGTATTAACGACGGTTTCCTGAAATTGTAAGTTCGTGCGCGGGTCATATGAGTTAATTATCAACTGGTCAAGTCCTGTGTTTACGTCGTTGATAACGTCTTCTGTCAGATGGTTTATTACTGTATTAGCTATGTCACAGTTTAATCCACTGAGATAAATGATGACCTGGCTTATTTCCAGCAAATTATATTTACTTTTGCTAAACACATCCGTAATTTTGTCCTCCGGTAAGGTCACAATATGAGAAGCCGCAAAGAATTCCTGGACGGTTTCATGTAGAAATGAAACGTCCGATTCACACGATGCTGCTGAAAAGCAATGCCGTTCATTCAAAATACCAGATTTAATGGCAAACTTAAGTTGTTCATTAGACAACATTTTAGAACTTAACAGTTCAAGTTTGCTAAAAACAAGTGACTTTCCAGAGCCAAACGTGTAATTAAATGCAACCCTTGCTAGTGCGTTAAACATTTCTATGTGATGTTCAAAAACGGCATTTTCCGAAGGAATTGGTTCTGTTAACTCCTCATTTGGTAGCTCCTTGTTGAAAATGGTGTCTATCAGAACTTTATTTATTTCGCATAATGATCCACTTAAAAAGGTTTTGTCAACCCATAAATTAACTAGGAGTGTCAGCATCCAAGGAGACGCAAGAAAATGGTGTAGATTGCGTTCCTCTACGTATTCCTTAAATGCTATATATGAAACTTGGTCGTCTTTTGTCAGTGAACTAAGCATATTTTGTATAAGTTGTTCTGTGTCAGTTATTCCAACCACGTCTAAGAGTGTGCCGATTTCAGAATCTCTGATACGCTTATCAGCCATTTTCCAGGGTCGTGAAGTTGTAAGGACAACACATTGCTTGGATAAAGTATACATTTTTGGTATAGGGTTTCGTTTTGTGTGGTCGGTCCATTCGTTTAATCCATCCATAGTTACAAGGCATGTCTCCCGTTCCATGATGCTTCCAAGTAAATCGTATGCTTCCTTCTGTTGCTGTTCATTAAAGTAAATTTCATCAATAATTTGTGTTTTGATCATGTCTACTACTTTACTTTGCCCAAGTAAAGAGTCTCGAAGTTTTATGTGAAATAAAGATCGAAAATCTTGCAATGTTTCTACATCACTGAAGTTCAAACTGGGCTCCAGGCCTTTTGACGAGTCTGGATCGCACCAGTCAAGGACCAATTTAGCAAGAAACGTAGTCTTACCCATTCCAGGATCTCCTTGTATGGATACTCGGTCGCTTAATGTGTTCTCTTTATAAAACATGTCCTTGTATGTGACTACGTTTTGTTCCGTATCTCTTCGAGATCCGTTTTTCTCGATTGCAACACGGTGAAATTGTATCGGTACAAAGATATCCAAAATCGATTTCTCACGACCATACCATATTGGCGAAACATTTACCATTTTCAATGTTTTCTTGTAGTATTATTTTAACCTTCCAAGAAAATCTGAAATTAAATTGTAATATTGAACTATAAATTAACTTTAATAGTGTTTCAACCGAAAACAAACTACATTGTTTGGTTTCATCCATTGATGACTTAAGATGAAACTAACACATTATCAATATCGATGCCGAAGGTATTTATTGTCATCATTCTATGTCAAAACATGCCACCGGGTACAGAATTGTCATATCTTAAATTTCAATTATGAACGTATGTGAATCATCTTTATTTATTTAAGGAATTCGAATTGTAAATGTTATACGCATTTACAGACGATATGTATAATAGAAAGAACAATACTTATATTCCGCATCAAAGCTTGCTTTGTTGTTTACATTTCACTTCTCAACAAAATGCATTGTCCTACTTTTTACAGTGGCGTGTATTATTGTTCTATAGAGCTATTTACGGCTAAATTGTGTTAATCACTATAAATAAAAACATCAGTTTGTTAATCGGATGCTAATTATCAAACCATTTTGGCTAATAAAGCATTATCGTGATTTACATGTATGCATACTTGAATGTATAACGTAACACCGAAATTAATCAAGGACATTTTCAATCGTCGATAACTTGTAAATAATATGATCAGATCAGATTTGACAATAATTATCACAACTTGAACCGACTAAATCCTCAGTAGTTTTAATATTTTCCCTTCTTTAGATTTGTGTAGTGAGAAGTTTTAACACTTTTTAATACAGACGATGTTACCGAACTGCTTGTACACCGTGAAACGGGTGTTGATTATTTGTTGACAAAAAGCCCCTTCTCACAGTAAATTAACACAAAAGTTCACAACTCAGACGCCATTTTAATAGTGAAGGCCCCTAATGTAGAGAACGGTTTAACACTAAGGCCTGAATGCGTTTATATGAAGAAGTAAACAAGAAAAGCCAAATACATTGGCACTAAGTCTCGCGATCCTAACAACACAAGCGGAAATCATATTTGCGAATTTGAATATTAAAAATAGGCTTATAAAAAGTACCTTTACAATGGACACTTATCATAACAAGAATGGGTAGGTTAATTGTTGCTTACAAGAATAATATTAGAAGCGGGTGTGCGGGTTCGACATTTGTTGTAATGTATTGTCCAATTTAAACTCATATTATCAAAATAACGATGTCTCTGATTGTGATAATTATCTATAAAATAACGAATATTTGAAATGAATATTCTTAGTCAAGCATTTTGTTTTTCTTGTTTCGATATAATACATATAGTATGTTTAAATCTGAAATATTTCAATAATATTGTCATTTTACCATTCGATGAAAAAGAACTTTTTAACCATAACAAAAGTCAGAACTTACTCTTATATGACTCGAATCAATAGCTACACCATTACTATTTAAAGTTCTCTATACACTTACTCTATACAAATAATATTCAAAATCAAACATTTAAACGTATGTTTTGTTCTTATAATTTGTATGACCATTCTGAATAAACTGACAATATGTTCAAAGCGTGCTTATACGATATATCTGGAAAACCAGATGACCATGATGGCCCTAAAGAGCTCACCTGAATTCAAAGTTAACCAATTGTCAGTACTTGACCTGGTGACATAGGTTTTGGGCAAATATGACTTCACCCAGGTATCGTCATTAATAATATTCTGTCCAAGTTGTATCAAGAATGAGTCATAATTGCGATCTCCTAAGCAGTAGCAAGGTGTTTCTCAAATATGATCAGGTAACCTAGATTTAGGTCGCATGAAACCCAGATTCAAGCTCAGCCTAGGTATTGTAACGATAAACATTTTGACCAAGTTTCATAAAGACTAATTTATAAATTTGGCTTATAGTATGGTAACACGTCTTTTGCAAGCTTTCACCTGACGACCTAGTTTTTGGACGCGTGTGAACTAGAATCAAACCCAGCTAAGATATTGCCAAGGAAAACATTCGTACCAAGTTTCATCTTCGTGCTCAGTTTAGCTATATAAATCAAATGTGTAAAACGTTGGTAAATAGTAAACTTTAATAACAGCTCAGAAAAACGATTGTTTCGCTCTGTATTGTCATTATAAACGTTCTTGAAATTTATTCCATTACCTTAAACTAGGATATATTTATTCGTTGTGAATACAAATGTGGTTCACATATCATGTTAAGAGGAGCGATTTCTGTTCACAATTCTTACAGTCAAAATGGGCGTTTCGGAAATTCAAATGGCGATCATTGATAATAACACAATAAGACAAGAACACTAGTTCATTAATATAATTGTTTGAAGGTTGATCCCCGTTCATTTATGTTGAAAACACTACGCCAAACCATAATTGTCGTATCTTTTGGCAGTGGTTCTATAAATAATGCATTAGAATCCATACAAGTGTATAAAATGTGGCGTAATGAATATGTCGTCAGCCTAACATCTGCGATCAAACGGTACCTGGATTGATCCCTGCTATAGAAGCGTTCTCAATAGTATCTAACTTATTATAATCTTAGTGCTATATATTAGACAGACGGAGCCTTCTAAATGGCGTTTAAATAAGTCATGCAGATAGTACAGTCCTATCCTCCCCCCCATCTAAGCGCATCTTATTTTAGCCACTAGACCGTTTATCTAGTTTATACTTATTCATAAGTGGTTGCTTTGATTAGAGTTTGATTGTAATAATTGCAGAACAATTATTTCGCGGACGCCTACGTACGCATAGGCAACTGCCATTATTTGTAATACGTATATCATAGCTATTTATATTTTCATTGCACATACCTCCACATTTCTGTTGGTACTCGGCTTCTATTGTGTTCGCCTTTTCACCTGTTTTAGCACGCTGTAACTCATTCAACTCCTCCCTAACTATCATTTGAATCGATTCCAGATCGCATTCAGCCATTGTAATCTCGTCGGTCCTGTTAAATATAGCTAATAGTAAACACATGTGAACGTTGATTTTACATAATGTGTACATTTAACGCATACGAATATTTTACGACACAGGGGATTATTTACATATGACATGTAGATGTATTCGCATACTACATATAACAGCTGTTATCATGGGAATAAATATTTCTTGTGACAAAAAAATGTCAGTTTCATTTCGTTATTTCAAGCGTTTGCAAATTTTTCATTCTTCTAAGAAATAAAATATGCATGAATATTCTCACTATTCTAAATTTAAACAAATGTGTATTTTTTTAACAATATCGTAAAAATCGTAAAGGCTTAGGTTTTAATACAACAACGACGATCGATTTTGCAACCCAATTTTCATTTATACATTTTGCGTTGCTTATTTGTAATATTTTTCTCTTTGTGTCAATTTATAATCAATTGTGTGTGAATTAGGCTCCCTTTTTAATTTTCAATTCATTTTCTTGTTGCTTCAAATGTTTAACCAATATGAAACGCATAATCAGTTATAGTCATTAGGCTAATGAAACCAGTGCGACTTATTTCCGAATTTTGTTTCTATTTAGAATTCATAAGAACATTTCGAAAGTTTAAAATTCCACAACATAATACAATGGTAATATAATTTCTCACAATTAGCAACTACCATATCGAACAATCTGTTGAGAGATCAACTTAGTATGCTTATTGCAAAACAAACTACCCTTGACAATAATAGTTCGACAACATCATATACAACAGTAAAGATGAGTTCTAAAAATAAGAGACCACCATACCGAACAATCTGTTTAAAGATCAACTTAGTATGCTTATTGAAAAAACCTAACATTTAACATGTTTTACTCAGCTGTAAGATAGATAACAGCTATCTTCCCAAAATACATCTTAGAACTTTATACTAGTTATCTTAAAGTCCTTCATGTTTAAATTATTAAGCGAACAAGCTCTCCTTTGACATTGTACTTCCTGCATTTTGATTTTAAGCCAATGTACAGTCTGAACATGTTTAGTCTGCACTTGAAGAGCGACAGACGGACATACTGGAACAAGTCTTTTTTATTTTCTCTTATCTGCTTTTTATTGGGGTAAACATTATCAATTATACAAAATATGTTATGTTATAAAACATTAACAAGTTAGCTTTTTTTGCGTTTAGTACGCAACACAAAGTCAAGTCAATAGACAAATTAATTATTAAAATCGTATGATATTAATGCATAGCCACCACTGTTGTAACATGTTTAATTAAATCAAACAAACTGTTTGTCTATTTTTTTAAATAAAAGAGTTGATGAATGGATTGAATTATATCCATTTATGTCAATATATATCTGCTAATCAAACATGAAATCAAATCATATGCATCGATACATAGTATTTTTCTGTGTAAATACAACACATACAATCTAACTTACTTGCACTTATTCGTTTGTAGCAAAATCCGTCAAACATTCAGGCGTTTGCTCGTTCCTCGGGAACCTATGAAAAGAAAAGTTAAAAATGTGTGCTTAATGTTTACAACAAATCTTGCCGTCGATCGAGGTACTTCACAAAAGCAAATAGCAATACTCAACTTGATGGTATTTACGCCTGTTAGGCCACGATACGGTGTCACAAGATTTTACTAAAATAATGTTCATTTGTAAAGAAGAAAATCTCATTGTTTAAAATACATTGTCTCAAACGATGTCCATGTTTTATGCATACAAGTTTGTATAAATTAACCACATAAACTTATGCCTTTTCGCTTCGAAAAACGCTTTAATATCGAATCGCCATTCGTTGCAGACACATATCGTGTGCCTCTGGTTATATTATTTGTAGAGGTGATGTGTCAAATATTGACATATTGACGAAATGTTTTAAGTATTATTTTTTTTTTGTTAAATCTAGTAACTAAAATAGCCGTGTTGACATAGCAATGCATATTTCAATCTGCTTTAGTCATTACAATACATTTAAACAAGATTTCAAACGTGTCTATTGAGGCTTTTAAACGATTTAAAAGGTTTTTAGTGGTTTTGAAATTGTCACGTGGTCTAACTTGTCATCTCACAAAAGTACCGGAATAATGTTGTGTACACTACAATAGGTCCGACATTTTATTTTCTCTCAGCTTCAAATAACTTGAGCTTTTTATGATCAGGACATTGCTTTATAACACATAGCTTCTTAAAGTTTTAAAGATATCGAAGGTGTTTGCAAAGGACTCTCCCGATTTATTTCAGGTACTAAATATGTTTTTCAAAAAATTGCGTTTGTCCTCATTAAAGAATTCTTCAACATCCGTGACATTGCAGCTGCAATAAATGTTGTATTTCTCAAAATACACTTATTGTTGTTAATTAAAAGCTACAGGAAAAGTAAATTAAACATTTAATTATTAGACGTCGCCTATATGTTCGTTATTTGACTGTAAACCGAAGACAGGATTTGACTTCGAAGTGGGGGACAGAGACACGTTTTATCAATACCGGTATATCGAAAAACAGAAAATTAACAAAGAACAACTATGAAATACAAAATAAAAAATGATAATATTTGTTCTGCGCATTGCTGTTTTGTGTTTCATGTCAATACATAAACTTGTGTAAAATTTCCTTCAACACTTTAACAAAAATGCCGAAAAACCTCATATGTAGTGAAGCGTCTTTGTGTTAAAACCAGACATCTATTTTCTGCACTCATTGGTATTTCACCATGTTGATTAAGTAATTTCCATGTGCTATCTTACACTCAGGACCCAATTATACATAATATGGTCACATAGTGATCATTTTTGTATACTGTGTCATAGAATGTTCGTATGAGTTTAATATACACATAATGTAAAATTAACGTTCGTATGTGTTCACTATTATGCATATTGAACAGGACTATATTCAAATGGCTGAATACGGCGGTGAGAGCGAAGGCGATACATGGCAGTTAAAGACGATGCGAATGATGGTTAGGGAGGAGTAAAATGAGGGATTGCGTGATTTTAGCATTGGACAGGTTATCAAAAGACGTAAATGACAAACGACGTAGAAGCAGAGTACCAACAGAAGTGTACAGGTAAGAACAACACAAAAATATAAAAAGCTATAAATAATTTATAAGGTATAAGACCACAACTTATTATCAATTAGTCAATTGCATTAGGTAACGAGTTCGATCCCCACAGTGGGAGCGTTCTTTAAATATACCCCAAATACACCAAGTACTGGTTCTAGTCCCAGGAAACGGACTCGAGGGCGTTTTAAATAAGCCGTAGGCTTTCGATGCAATCGAGCTAAAAGAAATATGTTTAAACCAAAAAATTAAGTGCACTAGCAGATAGTGTAATGGATTTGTGTTCAACCCAGCAAGTGTTATTCATTAAAATTGTGGAGTTATTTTGCTACATATCTAGTCCAATAAAGTATTCCAGCAACTCTGTGTGCGTATTAACCAAACGCATGTACGCAATTACTAACTTCGTGCGACCGGATATTTGTGGGCAACTGTATGACTCGATAATATATTTCGGGTGTGAATTAACATACACGTATTCAAGGTTTAATATAAAGCATTTATCGTGAGTTGAATGTTTGCATACGTAAATTTATAAAACAACGATATTAATAACGGACATTTTCAATCGAAGATATCTTGTAAATAAAATAATAAAATTAGACTTAATGAACGGTGGCATAACTTGAAACGAATAAACCCTGCGAAGTTTAATTTTCCGTCCTTTTGACTTTTGTTGTTGGAATGTTTAAAACGTTTAAATACATATTATGTTATCGAACCGCTTTAACACCGTGAAACGGGTGTTGATGATATGTCGACGAAAACAGCCCTCTTCTCACAGTAAATTACCCCAAAGGTTCACTGTTCAACTCAGTCGTCAATATAATGTTTCCAATCCCAATTTAAATAACAATTTAACTCTAAGGAATGTATGAACTTGCTTAGTGTGCATTTACATAACAAAGTAAAAAAGGTAACACCAAATAAATTGGCACTACGTCTTGCGATCATTAGTATTAACTGATACAAACGTCAAGGAGTTTATTTTTTGTTTACTCGATTAACTCTTTGTTAACTTTTTTTAATTAATAATGAGTACGCCACATCTCTTACAATATTAGTGAATTTTTTAATTATGGCATCAATTTTGCGTCGCTTTGTTCGAAAAGACTTTGAAGTAAATCGTACAAATCCGTGGCCCCACTTATGACACCATCTCGTAAATATTGTTTTCCCTCCATTTCAGTTACTTGCATATGAATGGTTCTTCTACTGAAAGTTGCATGCTATATATTACATTGAAAGACAGCTTGGCATGATCACTGATATTATTAAAATATTTGACAAAACAGTTGTCTGCGATATCAAACGAACGTTGAATTAGTTACCAAGTAATCTATGACACTAGCGTCATGAGTATTACAACATGTATATCTACTTAATGAAGAAAAAGGTCCGGTAAAATCATGTGTGGTCCGGTAAATTTTGAAAGTTATCGGACCTCATGTGATGTAAGATTTTGTTGTCATTCGCATTAGTTGGTATATGTCTCTTAGTATGTGTCTGTCCTTTATTGCCACATAATGCAACATGTTTTAAACAACTATATTGGGCATAACAAGCACGGTTAAATTGAATTTACAGCTGTTCGTGAATCAAACGAAATTTGACATTCGTTTACATCAAATGAACACGCCAAATCATGCTTGATCCTTTCGTTAGAATATTTTATTTGCTTTATATATACAGAACTGCCATACGTTGAGAAATTCGAACGCAATCAAATCTTTCAGAACACCTTCACTTGTTATTGATAATTTAAGCGTTTATTCTATTATAGTACTTATGTATTGTCAGATAGTTAAATGCTTGAACGTGGATCTTCAATCTGAAAAAGCATTTTTACTTGCTTTAGATCATATAAAATTTGCACACTTGCCAAATTGCAACAACCGACTGCCGATCTTGAAATTTAACGCTTTGCAGTTAGTCAAACGCTACATTTGTTGAATGGCATTGGGAATGTTTAACAATAAACGAGGAAAATGAGGAATACATCTGACATCGATACAAAGCAATACGCAGAAATAGACGCCGTATTGGCAGTGTCGAGTAGATATTTACGGACTTCTAAATCGCTTGGCCTGTATTTGTTCACAAGAAAATTAATCATTTTATATATTAAACAAGAGTGCCAAATTGTCACAAGATACGCCCGTTCTACTAAGTGACACCGTGACCTAGTTTTTGACCCAACATGACCCATATTCGAACTTGACCTAGATATTGTCTAGATCCTACTTCTGACAAAGTTTGGTGAAGATNTTGTAACCTGTATAGCTTTAGGCTTATTGACTTTAAATCCAGTTATGTTTTATTGAAATGTAAACGGCAACGGGCTTTGTTTTGTGCTAGCACTATGAGGATTGGTTTGTAGATCTGTTCACGATATAAAGTTAGTATGCCGTGAACAGAGACCGTATACACAGAAACGCGATACCGGGAATATGAAGCAGATAAACTTGTTAAAAGGACATAACCGAATTTGCGCAATACACCCAATACAATTTAAAACAATGCACTCCATACAATTTTACCATAAAGTGCAAAACCCTCGACTGAATATTATGATTTCAACCACCCGTAATAATCTGGCTACATTGATAGAGATACCATTTTAAACTGGCTTTTGCGTCCGTGAAAATATCGGGACGATTTGTGCGGAAGATATGTTTATGCAAGCTATTCAATAGAAAAATTCCTGTTTTGTTGCCAAAAAGGGCCTCGTTAGACCAGCCAATACTTTTTGAGTGATATTTAGGACGGTTTTAAAAAACTTAAACAATGGACTGTGTAGATAAAGGACATATAAGAAACACTTTTGAAACATTGTTATTGTTATTAACACACCCGTTTAAACTCAAATTATTGTATCTATATGTATTTGTTTCTGTTTCAATGCAGGCTTAAACTTGATATAATGTAAATATTTGATGAATTACATTTACACTTGTCTTTTTGATCTTAGTTGTTTTGCATTTTTCATAACTATCGGTAGGTGGAACCGAACAGCAAATAAACTAGCTGTGGCCTTGTATTTTACATTTGTTATTCAACGTTATTTGACTCCGAGGGTTGATTGTTATCTGCAGATAAATCTTTACAAAACAAAATACGAAACGTAAACTAAGATAATGGGGTACCAGAGTTTAGTGTAAGTTTCGACAAATACAATTCGATGACCGAAACTGAAACCAATATGGACAGGCAGTTCAAATATGCCATATTTGGCAGTGTTTTTTTTAATAGTGAATATCAACCAGCGGTGCATTGAAGCTATGATACGGAGAGTGTATGTGGGTTGGCGCAAGGTGAAAAACTTTAACTATACAGAACATAATCACGTTGATTAAAACATGTAGCTATTAATGAGCAAATACTAACAGTGCAAGCGCAAAATACAATAAAATTAAGATATCATAACAACACCACATTATCAAGACATCAGGTGATCTTAATGTTGATGTGTTTTGGACCGTTTTCAAACGACAAACTATCAAAATCACTAATGCAAACATATGCAAACAGACAATGTGCTCATCACCAAGTTTGACTATTAGTCTTTATAATTGTGCTCAATCACATTGAAATACTTAAGCTTCGGCCTTTATAAACATATCCGGGTCAGTTTACTGGGTAGAGCCAGAACTCTGTGTCCGAAATCCCGTGGTCGCTCCCCGATTGTGGTCAAAACCAGTACCAACCGATCGTAAGACAGACAACATATCTTTCACACCGTTTTGACCTCTTAAATTCAAAGTCTGACCATGACATTTAAGTGGTAGGATTGTTAGTGAAGACGGTTCTTTATGTCTGAATAAAACAACACAAATATTGAAAAATTACCATTATCTATATTCAACGCACATCGAGCCTTATTTTAATGCTTTACGGCACTTTTTAAAGCTAATCTTTAAGCCTCAACTAAGCAAACGGTCATGTTTTTTTTTATTAAACAATTAAAAACGTCTAGGTCAGACAAATACGATCACTAACGATTTCAATGGACTTGTTCACAGTTTGGTAACAAACACGATTTTCAAAATAAATGTCATAGATAAAGAAAAAATAAATGTAAATATCATGTTTAAATAAGCAAAATAACACTCTGACTGCGAAAAGTGTTAAAAAATATTTGTTATTTAATAGACGATCATCATTCAAAATCTGTAAAAGAATAAAGCGTTTGTAACGCATTTCCTCGATAATGTTGACTAAACGGCGAGTACTAACATAGCGTAAATGTTTCTCTAACAAAAGTTATGACGGCGTGGCGCAGTGGTAGCGCATTAGCTTTTGCTTCCAGAGGTCCCGGGTTCAACTCCAGGGGAAGACACTATGTTGTATTCAACTTGTTTTCTTGCTATTATAATTATTAGTTAAAAACTATTCAAAACATTATGCATTTGTAAGTAAACATATTTAATAACATTTTTCAAAAAATACGAAAATCTATGAACACGTCCCTTTAACAATTTAAACATAACAGAAAAACACGAAAACAAATCTGACATAAATAGTTACCCAATATAAGCAATGTGCAAGTGCCCAAGACATTTAAATCATGTTGATTTAAACGATATGCATGACATTTGTTAATTCCCGTCTAAATACGAAATAATAAACTACAACTAACTTGAAAATAGTTGTAAACAACACGAGCCGTAAACTGACGTGTGCCTATTACTGTCGTCGCACAAAGTTTGAATGAGTAGTAGTCGTATTGATTAAAATAGTCGTGTTTAACCCGTGAAAGTTACAATAGGTTACAAAACTTATTAGCCTGGTAACCGGCTCTTACTAAGATAGTACGCCTAGCACAAACCACAATAATGCTATTGTTCATTTGCAGTACGGCATTTTGAAAAGGCGTTCATTAAGATATCGCAAAGCCTTGGCAAAGCAAGTACACGCTAAATTCCATAGAATGAGGCATTTTTTGTCACGGGCGACGTGCAGTGTAATCTGCACATGAAAATCTATTTGGAATGTCGGATAGGTTCCTGTTTTGCGAATTGTGTTTGTTTTGCAAACATAATGAACGGTTTTAACGAATATGTATAATGTTATCTAATTTTAAATTCAGTTTATTACCCATTGTTACTTCAAACAATTAGTTGTACTCTTTCATCTTTGGAATAGTTTCAAAATATACAATCATAATACAGTCAACAAAGAGTCACTGCACATAATTGTTTACTGTTTGAATAATCTATTTCAATGTGTTGTTCTACAAATGAATAGTAATAATGTGGCTTTGTGTCAAATCAATGGATATTTATATATAATTGTATATGTATGACGCACATTTTGCAGTCATTATACCGTTGGAAAATAATTAAATCAAATCGTTCTGCAAGATAGATTTTAAAACACAAAAAGTTAACATACGATTCCACCCTGTTTCATCATTTTACTAGTTAATATGGGTGTACTTTTGCTATCATGTTCGGGGTTCTATGAAAGGATTCAAAGATTCATATCATATATATCTATAATACATACCTTACTTCACATAGTAACACATTTGTACAGTTTTTCATGCCAGTATCACCATTGCGTGGTCATTATAAATAATCGGCCCTCACGCGAGGGCCGATTATTTATAATCGGCCATCAGAATCGGATCGCGCGACGTCAACTGAACAAAATGGCGTCCGCATTCAGTCTTTTCCAACGGTGATTAATAACAATAAGCCACAAATCAACGAAATAATTAACAAGAGTGCCAAATTGTCACAAGATACGCCCGTTCTACTAAGTGACACCGTGACCTAGTTTTTGACCCAACATGACCCATATTCGAACTTGACCTAGATATTGTCTAGATCCTACTTCTGACAAAGTTTGGTGAAGATCGGATGAAAACTATTTGAATTAGAGAGCGGACACTGCTGTGGACACCGCCTCCGCCCGCCCGCCGCCCGCCCGCCCGCCAAGGGTGAAACTATTATACGTCCCGTTTTGTAAAAACGGGCGTATAAAAATTGATTTTAGGTTGATGACAATGATAAACAGTTGCCTTTCTATAGTACCCATGCACAGTGAAAAACTCATGTACCTGTGGAAATCATGATTAGATTGAAGGAAAAATGAAACTTACCAATAAACATGTTGTTAAAAATAACTCGTTTCAAAAATCGCGAAAAAAATAAACCCGATGAAAATATCGCAAAATAAAACTGGATAAAAATATTGCATAAAAATATTGCATGTGTTAATCGGTTGCATGTCTCCAATCAGACCTGACTGATATATAATCTATATACTACCTCTGACCAAGTTTGGTGAATTCAACTTGAACTAGAGCTTTGTCACTGAATGTGACTTATACCCCCATACCACTTTGACGCAGGATAAAAAGTTGTTTAAAAGTTTCGGATGAATACAATTTGAATTAGAGTCCGGACAAAGTGATGCCTTCCGCCCCCCGCCCGCCCGCCAAGGGGTTTCACATAATACGTCCCGTATTTTATACGGGCGTATACAAACGATATTCAAACGTAGCACACAATTGAAATAATGAAAAATATCGACTGCAACTGAAAGTTTAACTGTACTGTTCAGTTGATTAGATTGATGCAACTATTTTAGCTTTAAGTTAAACAGGAGTCATCCAACATTAACATTTAGTAAACGACACTCTTATCTCAACAGGGTTATACAAAATTGGAGCAAATGTTTGATAAATTGAGAATATGCACTTCTATGTTTTTACACTTTGTTAAATATTGACGTCAGTACTGTTTAAGCTTCTATTAATAATTTCAAATAATACCACTCAAGATCTTCCAAATATCACAATTTACATTTTAACAGTGTAGATGTAGCATGAACACCTTTACTAAGACTTTTTCTAGTAATCTTTATTTTATGCCTGTAAACAATATCATATTATTATCCGATTAAAATTTCTTGCACAAGACATAGCTTGAGACTTGCCATAGATACAAGACAGATACAACACCAAAAGTTGCAAATAACCAACACACAACTGAATGGAAAATGATTGAAATGTTAAACTAACAAATAAATAGCATCATTAAAAAAACACAGAGGCACAAAATGTGCATGTTCAGTCTGCTCGCACGTGGATTAATTACTTCATGTATTAATAAAAGTATTATTGTTGACTTGGCTTTTGTTGACGTCGAATGAAAACGCACAAATTTCTTTTGAATATTATATGTTCCTTATATGCACAGATATGTTAATGTTATAACATACGTTACCAGATTGAAAAGCAATCAAACGTTTAAACAAATCTTTACTTGTTATTGCCAATTTAAGCGTATATTGTATTACAGTGCTAATGTTTGTCCGATTTTGGAACGTCTGAACGCTGATCTTCAATCGAAACAGGCTTTGTTTATATGCAGTAGCGCATATAAGTTTTGAACATTCACCAAATTGAAGTAACCGATTGTCGATCTTGAAAGTTGACACTTTGGAGTTAGTCAATCGTATCGAATGGTTGAATGAAATTTGGAATGTTTAACAATACAACAGAAGGGAAACGAGAAATACATCTGATATCGATACAATCCGATAAACAGAAAAAGACGACCTACTTTGAGTGTCGATTATATATTTAAGGACTTCCGAATTGCTTGAGTTATGCAGTAGTTAACAGAAAATAATTCGTTTGGTAGATTTTATTAACATCTGCCGATTGAATTTATTGTCCAAATAGCTTAATGATTTATACAGTGAGTAAATATGGCTAAACTTCCCAGTAAACGTTTGTAAAGTATAAAAATTGCTAAGTATATTTAAGGTGTGTATGCAGTAAAAAGAATTTGTAAAACACGAAATTCATAAATACATTACAATAATAAAATACCATCGTTTACGTCAAAACATTACCAGCATAAGGTGAAAATGGGTTTGAACTAACATTTATATTTAAATGTGTGATCTACTTTGATATGCGACACTTTCTTAAAGCAGTTCATAATTGTGTTCATGTATGTTTATCATCTTGTCGTTTACAAAAAGTTAACCTTCGCAATTGGTCGCTTTACATATACCAGCACGAAGTTGTAATTGACTACAGTTACTATATCCCCGAGTTTTTTTTTTAACCGCCAAACATATTGATTCTATCGTGCCACATGAGTAAAAGAAACCTTAGGGATCCGGTGTTAAGCCGAACTACTTGTTTTCGTCAACGGGCTTTGTTTTTGTGCACGCACTGTGATGATTGGTTTTCAGATCGTTAAACGATATGGTTTGGTATTCAGTAAACAGAGGGTGTATACGGAGGCACGCAATACGTGGCAGACATTTTTTTTAAGAGGACATAACCGAATTTTCAAAATCCAATCCACACCATTTATTATGAAGTGCCTCTGGAAGTCTATACATTATGACTTTATTCCAGCACCAATTGTATGACATAGTATGAATGTATGTATATATTCACGCGTCGCTATGAAGCAAAACCATCGACTTAATCTTATGATTTAAACAACCCGTAATTATCCGGCTACATTGATAGCTTTAACATTTCAAACTTGCTTTTGTGTTGGTGCAAATATCGGGACACTTTGTGCGAAAGATATGTCCATACAAGCTATTGAGTAGAAAAATACCTGTTTTGTTGCCAACGCGAGCCCCGTTAAACAAGACAATCCTTTTTCAGTGATATGTGGCCTGTTCTGAGAAAACTGGGCAAAATGTCCGCACAGGCTAATCCGGGACGACACTTTCCGCCTAAACTGGATTTTCGCTAAGACATCATTTAAACCAAAAAAATCCATAAAAGCGGAAATTGTCGTCCCTGATTGGCCTGTGCGGACTGCATAGGCTAATCTAGGATGACAATTTACGCACAAGCATTTTGCCCAGTTTTCTCAGAACACGCCACATATTAGAACGGTTTTAGATAAAGGACGTATAAGAAGTACTATTGAAAATTGTTATTATTCTAAACACAACCTTTTAAAGTAAAATAATTGTATCAATATGTATTTGTTTCTGTTTAAATGCAGGCTTTGAACATGATGCAATATAAATAAAATAAATGAGTTGATATATTCGAGTTATTTCAAAATTTGGTGCATTACATTTACGATTTTTTTTGGTTTCTGTTTGTTTTGCCTTTATCAAAACAATCGCTGGGTGGAACCGAACAGCAAATAAACCAGCTGTGACCTTAATGACCGTTTTATCAATGGCCTTGTATTTAACGTTTGTTATTTAAAGTAATTGGACTCCGAGGGTTTATTGTTATCTGCAGATGAATCTTTACAAAACAAAATACGATACGTACGCCAAGATAATGGGATACAAGGACTTTGCTTTTCGTGTTAGTTTCGACATATACAATAAAGTGACCGAACCTAAAACCAATATAGACAGGTAGTATTTAAAGTAATTGGACTCCGAGGGTTTATTGTTATCTGCAGATGAATCTTTACAAAACAAAATACGATACGTACGCCAAGATAATGGGATACAAGGACTTTGCTTTTCGTGTTAGTTTCGACATATACAATAAAGTGACCGAACCTAAAACCAATATAGACAGGTAGTTTTAGTATGTCATATACACCATTGATGGGTCAGTTTTATTATATTTGAAAATAGTGAATAACAATGCCAACCATCGATGCATTGAATCTGTTATTCGGAGAGTTTATATGGGTAGGTACAAGGTGAACAACTTTAAATATACAGAACATAATCAGTGTGACGCCTGATTTAAAACATGCATTTAGTCATGAGCAAAAACTGACAGTACATGCGCAAAAGACAATCAAAATAAGATATCATAACAACACCGCATTATCAAGACACCTAGTACTCTTTATTGTAATGTATTTCTTTAAACGACTGACTATCAAAATCACTATTACAGACATATGTAAACAGACAATGTGCTCATCACCAAGAGTGACTGTAGTATAAATACTTATAATTTAGCTCGATTACATTGAAATACTTAGGCTTCTGCCTTTAAAAACATATCCGAGTCACTTTCCTGTGTAGAGCCAGTACTTTGTGTCCGAGATCCCGTGATCGCCAGTACCAATCGATCGTAAGGCGAACACCATATCTATCACACCGTTAAGACCTCTTGAATTAAATCTCATTACATTCTAGTGTCAGGATTGAAAGTTAAGACAGTACTCTATGTCTGAATAAAACAACACAAATATTGAAAAATAACCATAATCTACATTCAACGCACATCGAGCCTTATTTGTATGATTTACGGCACCATTTAAAGCTTATCTTGAAGCCTCAACTAAGCAAACAGTCATGCAATTTCTATTTACGCAATTAATAACTTCAACGTCAGACAAATACGATCACTAACGCTTTCAATGGGCATGTTCACAGTTTGGTAACAAACACGATTTTCAAAATAAATGTCATAGATTAAAATATGAGATGTAAATATCATATTTAAACAGGAAAATAACACTCCTGACTGCGAAAAGTGTTAAAAACTGTTTTATTTAAAAGATGATCATCATCCACAATCTGTTAAAGAATAAAGCGTTTGTAACGCATTTCCTCGATAATTTTGACTAAATGTTGAGTACTAAACATAGCGTAAATGTTTCTCTAACAAAAATTAAGACGGCGGGGCGCAGTTGTAGCGAATTAGTTTTTGCTTCCAGAGGTCCCGGGTTCAAATCCAGGGGAATACAATATGTTTCATTCAATTTGTTTTATTGATATCACCATTAGTTGTTTTCTTGTTATTATAATTAGTTAAGAATATTTCAAGCATTATAGATTTGTAAGTACATTTTTAATGTCATTTTTCAAAATACGGAAATCTATGAAAAAGTCCCTTTAACAGTTTGAACAGTCAAGAAAAACACACAACAAAACTAATCTGACATAAACAGCTGGCGTATAAAGGCAAAATGCAAGTTGCCAAGACAGATGAATCATGTTGATTTAAACGATGTGCGTGGTATTTGTGAATTTTTTGCCTAATACGAAATAATAAACTACAACTTACTTGAACATAGTTGTAAACAACACGAACCGTAAACTGACGTGTGTATTCCACTGTCGCCGCACACAGATTGAATGAGCAGTAGTCGTATTGATTTCAATAGTCGTGTTTAACCCGTCAAAGATACAATAGGTTACAAAACTTATTAGCCTGGGTCCCGGCTCTTACTAAGATAGTACGCCTAGCACAAAACAAAATAATGCTATGGTTTATTTGCAGTAGGGAATTTTGAAAAGGCGTTCATCAAGATATCGCAAAGCCTTAGCAAAGCAAGTAGATGCTAAATTCCATACAATGAGGCATTTTTTGTAACGGGTGAAGTGCAGTGTATTCTGCACATGAAAACTCATTTGGAATGTCGGATAGGTTCCTGTTTTGCGAATTGTGTTTGTTTTGCAAACATAATGAAATATTTAAACAAATATGTATAATTGTATCTAATTTTAAATTCAGTTCATTACTCATTGCTACTACAAAAAATTAGTTGTACACTTTCATCTTTGAGATAATTTAAAAATATACAATCATTATAAAGTCAACAAAGAGTCACTGCATATAATTGTTAACTCTGTTTGAATAATCTATTTCAATGTGATTGTTTTGAAAACGTAATGAAAGTTTTAAACAAATATATATACTGTTATCTAATTTTAAATTCAGTTCATTACTCATTGCTACTACAAAAAATTAGTTGAACACTCTTTGAGATAGTTTAAAAATATACAATCATAATAAAGTCAACAAAGAGTCACTGCATATAATTGTTTACTGTTTGAATAATCTTTTTCAATGTGTTGTTCTAAAATGAATAGTAACAATGTGACTTTTTGTCAAATCAATGGATGTTTATATAATTTTATATTTATGACACACATTTTGCAGTCATTATACAGTTGGAAACTAATTAAATCAAATCATTCTGCAAGATAGATTTTAAAACTCAAAAGTTAAAATTAAGTTACTTTAACTGCGAAACGACTAACGACAAATTCAAGAACAATTTGTTATTTTTTTGAACATTGTATCCACGGGATATAATATTGCCTCTTTGTAGGCCAACCCAGCTTTCACATTATCAGCCTGGTCCTCGATTCGTTGTATCAAGTAAGGAAGGCAACGTTTACTGAACTTGATATCGGGACTATGAAAATTGTCTATACGTCATCAAAAAATTACTAAAGCTGGTTCATTATAAACAAAAACTCAGTTAACCACCGTAATATTATTGATGCTTTGACATTTGTGAATAAAACGGACTTTAAGAACGCATAATAGCGTGCGCACATAGTACGATAAGCATGAAATAAACTAATTTCTCCATTATTGATGTAAATATGCTGAAATCAACTCCACTCTCACCTATTTCGATTTCGATTCAAATGCCTAGTTTCCACACAGCGACTTGACCTTATCACGGGATTAATTAGCTCGTCATTGATTGGTCAGAAGGGCTATACGCAATAACAAATGTATCTGGTAAATGCTGCACTGGATTGACAGACACAATGTGTCAGCCACATATTTTACAATATTGGCGACATTTTAAACTATTGCATACATTTTTGCGTCGAATTGTCCTATATGACTTCGAGGTAAATCGTTAAAATCCGTGGCCATGTTTATTAAATTATGTTTTTCATCATCTCTCCATTTTACTTACTCGCACATGCATTGTTCTTCCTCTGAAACTTGTCTGTAACATATTGCATTGAAAGACAGCGGAGCATGATAACTGAAATTATTACAATCTTTAACAATAACGTTATCTACGGTATTAAACGAGTGTTCACTAATTATCAAGGAATCAATTACACTAGCGTCACGAGTATGACAACATGTATATTTACTAATGCTTTTATCCAATTCCAATATCCCGTTAGCGATCTCAATATAGTTAGTAGCCGTACATACATCAAGACAATTATTTCGTTGAGAGTTAGCTCCCTTGACCATTGAAAATCTTTGTAATGAAAGGGCGGTTAAAGCGTAGAGTTATCAGGACAACGAATAGAGAATCATTTAGGTAGTATAATCTATGTGTTGTAATAAACCGTGGTATCGTAAAATGGCAAGCCTCGCCTTTCGAACGCCATATCAGACTCGTATAATACAACATTATATAAAAGTCACCAATAGTATTCTTTATATATCACATGGAGTATGATGAGTTATTAACTTTATACGCACTCAACTAAATTCGACAACATTAATATACATGTAATTTGAATACCGCAAAAGAATGGCGACTCCGTTATTTGAAATTAACGTGTTCATGCTCGTGAAATATACTAGCGTATGTGTCTCTAAGTAAGTGTTTTTCATCTATGGCCACACAATGCATCAATTTTTAAACAACTAAAGTGTGCATCACAAACACGGTAAAATTGTAATAACAGCTGTTCGTGAATCAAACAACGTTTGGCGTTTGTTAACATCAAATGGACACGCCAAATCATGCTCGATCCTTTCTTTAGAATATTTTGTTTTCCTTATATACACAGAACTGCTATACGTTGTGAAATTCGAACGCAATCATCTGTTTCAAAACACCTTGACTTATTGATAATTTGAGCGTTTATTCTATTTAAGTACTTATGTATTGTCAGATAGTTAAATGACTGAACGTGGATATTCAATCTGAAAAAGCATGGTTTACCTGCTTTAGCTCATATAAAATTTGCACACTTGCCAAATTGCGGCAACCGACTTGAAATTTAAAAATTTGGAATAAGTCAATTGCTACGCTGGTTAAATGACAATTGGAATGTTTAACAATAAACACGGACAATGAGAAATACATCTGACATCGAAACAAAGCGACACACAGAAAAAGACGCTGTATTGGGAGTGTCGAGAAGATATTTACGGACTTCTTAATCGCTTGGCGTATGCAGTAGTTCATATAATAAATCATTTATTTGGTAGATTTCACAATAAACATCTGCCGATTTAAAATAACGTCCAAACTAGCTTGTTCAATGAGTAAATATGGCTAAACTTCTATTGTATCGTTTAGTGACGGCTATTACTACTAAGTACACGAATGTAAAGCATAAAACTTGCTTCGTATATAAAAGGTGTGTATGTAGTTTAACGTCGTTTTACATCATGAAATTAATAAATACATTACAAGAAATAAAAAATCGTTTACGTCCAAACATTTCCCTCATAAGGTGAAAATGGGTGTGAATTAACAGTTGGCCTTACACTTTCTGAGACGACAATCGTAATATGCTTATCATTCCTTCCACGATAATTAAAATCCAATATGGCATCATATTTTATTTTCTACGTAAAAATGTGATATTTACTTTGATGTGTGACTCTTTCTTTAAGCACTTAATACTTTTTTATGTATGTTTATATATCATTTTGTCGTTTAAAACAGTGTTTTCAATCGCAATATACCAACACGAATTTGTAATTGACTCCAGTTACTATACCGAGTTTTTTTTTTATCGTCAAATTGATGCATGATTGTAAAAAACCTCAGGAATCCGGTGTTCAACCGCACTATGAACGAATACAAAAAATAATTGGAATGGGTGTTTATCTCCAGGCTCATTGACTTTAAAACTAAGAAATGTTTCATTGAAATGTAAACATTTGTTTTGTTTTCGGCTATGGGCTTTGCTTTTGCGCACGCACTGTAATAATGGGTTTGAAGATCTTTACACGATATAGATTGGTATGCAGTAAACAGGGGGCGAATAGACAGGCATGCAATAACCGCATTAACACAATACACTCTATACAATTTGTTATGACGTGCCTCTTGTAGTCTATATATTATTACTTTATTCCAGCACCAATTTTATGCCATATCATGAATGTATGTTTATATCAAAGTGTCGCTATGAAGCAAAACAATCGACTTATTCTCGTGATTTTAACAATCCGTAATAATCTTGCTATATTGATAGATATACTATTTCAAACTAGCTTTTGTATCGGTATAAATATCGGGACGCTTTTGTGCGGAAGGCTTGTCCATGCAATTTATTCAATAGAACAATAGCTGTTTTGTTGCCTAAAAGGAACTCGTTAGATCAGACAATACTTTTTGAGTGATATTTAGGGCGGTTTTAGAAAACTTTGACAATCGGACTTTGTAGATAAAGGAAATATAAGAAACACTATTAAAATATTGTTATTGTTATAAACACATCCTTTTAAACTCAAATTAGTGTATCTATATGTCTGTCTTTCTGTTAAAATACAGGCTTAACACATGATGCAATGTAAATAAAATAAATGATTTGATATATTCGAGTTATTTCAATATTTGGCGAATTACATTTATACTTGTCTTTTCATTCCTGTTTGTTTTGGCATTTTTCAAAACAATCAACACCTAAGTGGAACCAAACAGCAAAGAAACCAGCTGTGGCCTTAATAAGCTATCTTTGGCCTTGTATTTAATATTTGTTATTCAAAGTAATTGGACTCCGAGGGTCTATTGTTATCTGCAGATATATCTTTACAAAACAAAAACATATATGTACACCAAGATAATGGGTTACAAGAAATTTGCTTTTCGTGTTAGTTGCGACAAATACAATGAAATGACAGACCCTAAAACCAATATAGACATGTAGTTTAAGTATGTCATATACACCATTTTTGCGTCAGTTTTATTATATTTGAAAATAGTGAATAACAATACCAACCAGCTATGCATTGAATTTGTTATTCGGAGAGTTTATGTGGGTAGGTACAAGGTGAACAACTTTAAACATACAGAAGCACTTTGACGCCTGATTCAAAACATGTATTTAGTCATGAGCAAAAACTGACAGTACATGCGCAAAAGACAATCAAATTAAGATATCATAATAACACCGCATTATCAACACACCAAGTTATCTTTATTGTAAAGTATTTTTTGAAACGAGTGACTATCAAAACAACTATTGCAAACATATGTAAACATACAATGTGCTCATCACCAAGAGTGACTGTAGTATAAATCTATATAATTTAGCTCGATTAAATTGAAATACTTAGGCTTCTGCCTTTATAAACATACCCGGGTCAGTTTGCTGGGTAGAGCCAGTACTTTGTGTCCGAGATCCCGTGATCGCCAGTACCAATCGATTGTAAGGCGGACACCATTATCTAACACACCGTTTAGATCTCTTAAATCATAAAAACGACAGATCACTCGCTTCTGTAACGGTTTTCTCTCTAGCAATACAAGTACGTTTTCGTGTGAAATCCTGCCATACAATCTGATAGAAACAAAGTATCAAAGTGATCTTAAAATTCATACGGAATATAAACAAACAAGCATATATAATAATCGTTTATTTTTAATAATTTGAAATCGTTCATGTATAAAGCGAGTATGGTCAAATGTTTGGTTACAATTACAAACAATAGATCAATATGATGCTTGAACGCTGAGAAACTGTTGTTCATGGTAATATTACTCGGTTCCATGGGTTTGGGGTTATACTTGACTACAGGGGCATACATTGAAATAAAAATAACTAAATAGGTTGACAAAAATGGAAGACTTTTATACGATGGTATCTACCAATATTAACACATCTGGGTCTTGTCATTTTAGAGAATATTTTTAAAAGTTATTTTGATACGTTAGTTGTATTTTATAAATCGTGTTACTCCTGGCCATTTTTGATCACAGGGGCATGTTCAAAACTTTTAGAATTTATATTGCTATATGTTCACATTATAAATGTGACCCCTGTGCGTGTGCGCTTGTTCACTCCAGGGCTCTGATTTAAAAATACATGTTCTATCATTCATATAGACAATATGAAACGTATCGGCTTTGCGGTTTCACACAAGAATATTTAAAGATAGTCCCCAGATATAATTTTATGTAAAACTGGGCAAGGCCGTTGTTTAGTATAAGGGAATTATATGAACACATCTTTTAGAACACCTCTAGATTATGCTACACAATGAATATGAAGCCGTGGGCTTTTAGATTAAACAAAGTAGATTTTTAAAGGTGAGGACCTTTATAAGTTGTGACATGGTGGATTTAAAGAAAACGTGCATGGTCGTCAACTCTTTTTCTTATCGCCAACACCTTGGCCTTTGGTCCATCGCTTTTGGAAAAAAAAATCTCTCAGAACTGCAAGAAACCAATGTTTTTCTTAATTCAGCAATTGGTATATTTTTAAAGCAATCGGTTGATGTCGTTAGCGATTTAATTGAGTGAAACTTTCCTCGTAACACAGGTACAAATAATCGAATGTTCTTTTTAAAATCTAACATGTCACAACTTAAACAGGTCCTCACATTTCCAAATGAATTATGATTGTTTATTTCTATACATTTGTGGATTTGTGGATAAATCATCGCTGAATCCCATTGTCTGATTTTTAAACTTATGCAAAACATGTTGAAAAAGGATATAGAACCATGTCACCCTCTAGATTTAACCATATATTTCAAAAACTAACGGTCCGTAGCCCCACAATGGAAGTATCATTGGATCGTTTATCAATGCATCTAAAGAACGTTGTAGCGCATATAAGATTTGAAAATTTGCCAAATTGTAGCAACCGACACCCGAGCTTACAAGTTCTTACTTTTACAGTGATTGTATCGCTACGTTGTGCAAATGAAATTTGGAATGTTTAGAACAAGGACAACGAGAAATACATCAGATATCAAACAGAAAACGACGCCGTATTAGGAGTGTCGAATAAATATTAACGAACTTCTGAATCGCATGGATCATGTTGTAATACAAAGAAAAATTCATTCATTTAGTATATTTTACAATTAATATCTGCCGATTCAAGTTAACGACCAAAATAGCTTGTACAGTGAGTAAATATGACTAAACTGCTAATGTATGGAAAAGGGACGGCTGATAATAATAAAGTACACTTTTCTAAAGTTAAACATAAGTATTTTCACATCACGAAATTATTAAATTATACTTCAAGGATAAAATAACATCTTTTAAGTCAAAACATTACCCACATAATGTGAAATCGGGGTTGAACTAATTGTTGGCCTTTAACTTGTTTAGGTAAACAATCTTAATATGCTTATTTTTGCTTCTACGATAATTTAAATCCAGTAAGGCATAAGATATGGCTTTCTATGTAAATATGTGTTATTTCTTTATATATGTGACGCTTTCTTGAAGCAGTAAATAATTATTTTTATGTAAGTTAATATATCATTATGTCGTTAAAAAAAATTTTTTAATCACAATTGGTCGCTTTTTATCTACCAGCAAAAATTTGCACTTGACTACAGTTACCATACCCATAGTATTTTTATCGACAAACACATTGATTTTATCGTGCCACATGATAATTATTAGCCTTGGAAATCCGGTGTTAAACCGCACTATGAGCGCATACAAAAATTAATTTGAATGGGTGTTTATCTTCAGGCTCACTGACTTTTAATCTAAGATATGTTTTATTGAAATTTAAACATTTGTTTTGTTTTCGGCTACGGGCTTTGTTTTTGCGCACGCACTGTAATGATTGATTTGAAGATCTTTACACGATATGAATCGGTATGCAGTAAACAGAGGGCGTAAACGGTTGCAGATAAACGTGTTGGACATAACCGAATTTAAACAATACACTCCATACAATTTGTTATGAAGCACAACTATGTTAGTATATAAATTATTACTTTATTCCCTCACCAATTATATGACTTAGTATGAATACATGTATGTATATATTAAAGTGTCGCAAACCCATCGACTTAATCTGATGATTTCAACAACCCGTAATTATCTGGCTACATTGATGGATATACTATTTCAAACTGACTTTTGTGTCGGTTTAAATATCGGGACGCTTTGTGCGGAAGGTTTGTCAATACACGCTTTTTTAATAGAAAAATACATGTATTGTTGCCAAATAGGTCCTCATTAGACCAGGCAATACTTTATAATTTTTGAGTGATATTAAGGACGGGTTTAGAAAACTTAAACAGTCGGACGGTGTAGATAAAGGAAGTATAAGAAACACTATTGAAAATTGTTATTGTTATAAACACATTTTTTTAAACTCATATTAGTGTTTCTATATGTATTTTTTTCTGTTTGAATGCAAGCTTAAACTTAAAAGAGTGTGAACAAAATAAATCAGTTTATATATATATATATATATATATCCNCCACGAGTTGTTTGTCATTCCAACCAAGACGCCTAAAGGGGCGTAGCTAGGCCGGAGAAAATATACACCATTTTTGCGTCAGTTTTATTATATTTGAAAATAGTGAATAACAATACCAACCAGCGATGCATTGAATCTATTATTCGGAGAGTTTGTGTGGATAGGTACAAGGTGAACAACTTTAAATATACAGAACATAAGCACTTTGACGCCTGATTTAAAACATGTTTTTAGTCATGAGCAAAAACTGACAGTACATGCGACAAATACAATCGAATTAAGATATCATAACAACACCGCATTATCAAGACACCAAGTAATCTTTATTGTAATGTATTTTTTTAAACGACTGACTATCAAAATCACTATCGCAAACATATGTTCACAGACAATGTGCTCATCACCAAGAGTGACTGTAGTATTAATATTTATAATTTAGCTCGATTACATTGAAATACTTATGCTTCTGCCTTTAAAGACATATCCGGGTCAGTTTGCTGGGAAGAGCCAGTACTTTGTGTCCGAGATCCCGTGATCGCCAGTACCAATCGATCGTAAGGCGAACACCACATCTATCCCACCGTTAAGACCTCTTAAATTCAATCTCGGACCATTACATTTTAGTGACAGGATTGTAAGTTAAGACAGTTCTCTATGTCTGAATAAAACAATACAAATATTGAAAAATAACCATAAATCTACATTTAACGCACATCGAGCCTTATGTTTATGCTTAACGACAACATTTTAAGCTGATCTTGAAGCCTCAACTAAGCAAACGGTCATGCTATTTCTATTTCAACAATTAGTAACGTCAACGTCAGACAAATACGATCACTAACGCGTTCAGTGGACTTGTTCACAGTTTGGTAAAAACACGATTTTCAAAATAAATGTCATAGATTAAAAAATAAAATGTAAATATCATGTTTAAACAAGCAAAATACCACTCCTGACTGCGAAAAGTGTTAAACAATATTTTTATTCAATAGATGATCATCATTCAAAATCTTTAAAAGAATAAAGCGTTTGTAACGCATTTCCTCGATAATGTTGACTAAACGTTGAGTACTTATCATATCGTAAATGTTTCTCTAATACAAGTTTAGACGACGTGGCGCAGTTGTAGCGCATTAGCTTTTGCTTTCAGAGGTCCCGGGTTCAAATCCAGGGAAATACACTGTGTTTCATTCATCTTGTTTTCTTGATATCACCATTAGTTGTTTTCTTGTTATTATAATTAGTAAATAATATTTCGAGCATTATAGATTTGTAAATACATATTTAATGTCATTTTTCAAAAATACGGAAATCTATGAAAAAGTCCTTTTAACAGTTTAAATAGGCAAGAAAAACACAAACAAAAACTAATCTTACCTAAACAGTTGGCATATATAACCAACATGCAAGTAGCCGAGACAGTTTAGTTAAATCATGTTTATTAAACGATGTGCATGGTATTTGTGAATTCTCGTCTAAATAGGAAATAATAAACTACAACTTACTTGAACATAGTTGTAAACAACACGAACCGTAAACTGACGAGTGCATTCCGCTGTCGCCGCATAAAGATTAAATGAATGCTAGTCGTATTGATTTAAATATTCATGTTGAACCCGTCGACGTAACAATAGGTTACAAAACTTAGTAGACTGGTACCCGGCTCTAACTTAGCTAAAACGTTGGCACTAATCGCGATAATGTCTGACGCTATGGTTTATTTCCAGCATGGCATTATGACAAAAAAGGCGTCCATCAAGAAATCGCAAAGCCTTATTAAAACAAATAGACGCTAATTGATATAGTAAGAGGCATATTTGCAACGGGAAAAGTGCAGTGTATTCCGCACATAGCAATTCAGTTGGGATATTGGATAGGTTCCTGTTTCGTTTTGCATTAACCCCTTTTTCACAGAGAGAGAGCCTCATATTGTTTTGCCATACAGTGACAGACACTGTAAGTAGAAAAAATATATATATCTATTACATTTTTAAACGAAACTGACTACTGTTATATTCAGTTAGTTATTGAAGTTGTACTTTTAAAACACCAGTTGTACACTGTCAACTTTGGAATATGTTCGTAATACCGTCATTGTAAAGTCAACCAAAAGTAGCTGCCTATCATGTTTATACCCTTTTAAAATAATTTATTTCAATTCATAATTCTGAAAAAGTCAAACAATTAGTTGACGTCCAATTTTGCAGTCATTTTACAGTTGGTAAATATTTGGATCAAATATAAAACTGCAAGATAGAGTTTAGAATCAATAAGTCAACATATTGTTGCACTCATTGTTATCCTGTTACTCTTTAAGATGGGTTTTATGTTGATATCATGTTGAACAGTCATGTGACTACTGTTAACATAAACAAATAAGTTTCGATTGCAACATGCGAGAAGCATGAACACATGCCGTGTTCTTTATTAGGATTCAGATAATCATATCATATCTATGTTGAACAACATCGTCCGCTCTTAATATAACCACTACCTGACACAAAACATCATTTCATCAATAGATTCGTAATAAGACGTGTTGTTATATTGTAATGTTATTGAAACATTGTCCGCTCTTAATATAACCACTACCAGACACAAAACATCATTTCATCAATAGATTCGTAATAAGACGTGTTGTTATATTGTAATGTTATTCAACAAAAAATGCATGTCAACAAAAGGACTAGCAGTATGCAAGTATCTTACATTTTCAGAATCGCTCTCCTTTAATGATCTGAATGATATCTTTTTACATTTAACACTTTGTTTAAAGTGTTGTATCAAATTTGAGCAAATGTTGTTGTTTTTTTTTATTTAGAATATGCATGTCTTATTGAGGTAATAACACTATGTTTGTGTTGTTTTTTTTTTAAATTGACGTCACACCTGTTAAAGAATTCATTTATAATTTCAAATACAACCACTCACGTTGTTCCAAAAATGAGTGAAGAAATGACAAAATAAATAAACCTTTTGAAAACGGTCTTTATCTTGTTGTAAGTGTTCCTTCCTTGGCGGCCTTGTGGCAAGTTCCATAATTCCCTTAGAAGCAGCCTTAACGTAAGTCTTTCTTTCAAGTTTGACTAAAGCGTTTCTATAATTATCCCTTGTTTCTGCTACGCTGTCCATGATATAAGTGTTTCTTCCATTGCGACAATGAACATGATTCTCTGCGCAATGTCCATGGTATAAGTGTTCCTTTCATGGAAGCCATATGCGAGTGTATATATTCCTTGTGTTAGTGTTATTGATGTAAGTGTTCATGACCACCTTATGACATTTTCTGAAAACTTTTAACATTTGCGTTAGATTTATAGTTTCTTACTTGATTATTTTAGGCAGTTAATATACAGCTCTGGAGTTTATATGTAAATGTAATTCCACCAAACATCACATCATCAAAACTATCATCCACACATGTTGTTAAATGAAAAAAAAACTACCTGAAGATTTAAGCATGTGTCTATCGTATATAAGCTCAGTATACAGACAACAACACCACTTCACGATCGGTTATTGCGTAAATCTTACAATAAAAAGTATTATATTGGTCGTGTGAAAACTAAATCTAACTAAACTTAAATTAAGATACAGGAATATGCACTATTCGATATAAACATGTAGTATGCAAATTCAACAAGTGGGCTGAACAACAGTTCGTTTGATCTGTTACTGCAGATATGTTGAAAATAACATCGATGTGTACACAACGCTTGCGATTTTAAGCGATACGTGCGTGTTTTGAAACTACAAACAAAAAAAAATAAAAAACGACTTTGGTCTCGATACTTGTACGTAAAAAATGCGGAAGAGAGAGATTTATTACCTTGGTTTACGTGTCACGCGTACATCAAAAACAATGCAACAATCATTATGTTTAGTTTTTATTTAAGCTGACTTCTTCAAAGATTAACAAGTGTTATTAAGTGTATTTAATAATAAATATATGCTAAGGGTATATTCCAAAATAATTATTATTACAAAAAAGGTTAAAAGAAACAATATTGCCTTCGATTTGAACCTCAACCACTGGAATCAAAAGCATACCAGTTATAATTCAATATATAGGATTGTGCTTATAGTGCGCGTTTAACGTTATGTTAATAATTCGGGTAACTATTTTGAAAAACCCCGATAAAAAAAACTTTTACAAGCTTTATTTATTTATTTAACCGATGTTTATCTATTATTATTAATACTTTAGATTAATTTATAGACGATAACTGAGTAAGCCAGTAATGGTTGTCTCTCCTGCAAAAAGGCTGTCTTTAAAATATGTAAGATTAATATTTAATTTGTAAATTATTTATAAAGATTTGAGGGATTCCAATAACAGGAACTGTCATACTATGTAAAATTAATAAAATGTCAAATATGAATTCATATGAAACAGTTCTTGCTGTTTAACTGGGTTAACCACTATGGGATTTTAAGGAAAGAATAATTTAATACTCTGAAGTAATTGCAATATTTAATTATAGTAAATCAATTATAATTAGATTGTCTTCTGGAGAATAGAACACGCGTTATAAAGGTGTCTTGCAGATAGCACGTGTTACTGTACTATTATAATACTGTTATAATGTTAATAGCGGTGCAGTCTTTTAATATTCATTTCACAATCGGTTCTTCCCATTGACTATTAACACATTCGGATGCAATATTTCACCTACTAATCGTAGTTTAAAGTTTGTAAACAATAGTGTATAGACTATTACATAAAGATGTGTGTATTGTTTTTGAATAAGGATACATGTACGGACATAATGCAATTTCTCATTTGTTGAATTTGTATTGAATTATTTGAAGTACGCATGCATCCAATGAATAAATACATAACAAGTGGAAGATGGAAGCAAAAAGCGCTAAACCAAGTGCTGGCAAAATTAATGAATAATGAGTAAGGACAGTTTTAAAAGTAATAAATATTGTAAAAAAACTAATTTCATGATTTTAAAACAGAGCAAGTCAACACATTCAAATCTGAACAGGAAAACAAAACACTGACAAGAAATCACGAGCTGGCATCAATAAATTTCGCAGGTTTCTTGCTAACAAGGCGAGAGTAAACTCATCCAGTAAATTGATGTCAATCAGTTAGATCACTATGTGGCCATATTCACTCTGCTTCTAACAAAACCAGACGGTTCTGACTATGAACCGTGTTCGTTGAGAGGAGACTACAAGATAGTATTGTAATTTTCCAACAGTCAATATCATATATAGACGCTGTATAATTTTTATTTGTGGATATCTGTGTTTTACAGGGTAGTTGACATAAAACTGAATTTACTGAAAACGTATTTTAAGTGTCTACACAATAATATAATTTTTTCTCAACAACGAGCATATTATTTCGGCAATCAATATCGACCAACCAGCACTATATAAATTTGTAATTGGGGTCTATGCGCATTCTTCATTGTTTTGTATTATTTTGTTCATTTTAATGAAACACGAACTACATTTTGGAAAAGAGATATCAATATGAAAAATACATGTTTGTATTATGAGATATGATTAAAAAAATGTAGATTTAAAAATAAATGACAAACATTTTTTATTTTGACAATAAATGTTATTTGCCAAAGTTGATTAATATTACTTTGTTCGTGAAAACAGAAAATTATTCCAACAATGCAAAAGATGAGTGTTTCCCATATGATACATGAGCAATATTGAAGTTTTAAAAAGTATGCGTATTAATATGATGGAACAAATTATTTTTGTTAATGGTCCTTGTGCTTGTTTTGGAGAAAAAAATAGTTTAAATATGGGTATTGAGTTGTATTTGATTTTTTACCAACTTGGTCGAATGACAATCGATTCTACATTAATATTTTTTTTATTTAACGTATGTATTAAGCACAGTCTATATTTGCCTTTTAACAGGGCAGTAATTGCAAGGTAAACACAACAACTTTAATAGCTAGCGAGAGCATCTCAGTGTAAGTTGAGTAGTGTTGTCGGTTTATCCTTCAAGTGTATAACAAATGTTACCAGCAACAAATTGCATTATACGGCTCTCCTTTTATTGCACAAGTATAATGCAAGTTACTCTAGTGAATTTTAACAACTTTGAATAGATATTAAATAACAATACACTTCTAAACTTAAAACAAGTGTAAGCGACATCTTATTAAGTTAAATGACTATGTTATTCAACATACAAGATATGTATGTATAAATATGTTACACATATATGTTACATGTCTGACCACACACCCACCCTTGACCTTCTGCCAAATCGCCAATATGTGGAGTTGTTAAGATACTTTTTTTAATATTGAATCTCAATATGGAGTTCAACAATTGATTGGGTCGTTCGTACCCGTATAATTCAAAAGGATACTTATCAGAATGATACAAGTTTACTTAAAGCATTGAAGATATTGTGTGGATACGAAGTCATTATAAAAGCCAGGACCTTTTAGCTCTTACTGGTTGACCTTCTAATCGGTAGACTTAGACCAATTCTCCAAGCATACATATTTGGGTGATTTAAGGTAGTACAACTGTAATGGGCAACATTCCCAAACCCATTTAAAGTATTAATTTCATAAACTTCATACCA
>VMBQ01003161.1:4691-30604 GCA_007657795.1 Dreissena rostriformis
GCTACCACCCATATATATTTTATATCCCCACTAAATGTGTTACCCTGAGATCTGTAGCTACCTCTTGGTGTACCTGCAACTCTATTAATGACTCTATTAAATGTAGCGCCACCACTACTACCCATATATATTCTATATCCACATTAAATATGTTACCCTGAGATCTGTAGCTACCTCTTGGTGTACCTGCAACTCTTTTAATGCCTCTATAAAGTGTAGAGCCACCGCTACTTCCCATATATATTCTATATCCACATTAAATTTGTTACCTGGAGATCTGTACCTGCCTCTTGGTGTACCTGCAACTCTATAAATGCCTCTATTAAATGTAGCGCCACTGCAACTACCCATATATAGTTTATATCCACATTAAATGTGTTACTTGGAGATCTGTAGCTACATCTTGGTGTACCTTCACCTGTATTAATGCCTCTATAAAATGTAGCGCCACCGCTACTACCCATATATATTCTATATCCACATTAAATGTGTTACCTGGAGATCTGTAGCTACCTCTTGGTGTACCTGCAACTCTATTAATGCCTCTATTAAATGAAGCGCCACCGCTACCACCCATAATTATATATTTTATATCAACATTAAATGTGTTACCTGGAGATCTGTAGTTACCTCTTGGTACACCTACACCTCTATAAATGCCTCTATTAAATGTAGCGCCACTGCTACCACCCAGATATATTCTATATCCCCATTAAATGTTACCTGGAGATCTGTAGCTACCTCTTGGTGTACCTTCACCTCTATTAATGCCTGTATTAAATGTAGCGCCACCGCTACTACCCATGTATATTCTATATCCACATTAAATGTGTTACCTGGAGATTTGTAGCTACCTGTTGGTGTACCTTCACCTCTATTAATGCCTCTATTAAATGTAGCGCCACCACTTCCACCCTTATATATTCTATATTAACATTAGATATGTTACCTTGGCATCTGTAGCTACCTATTGGTATACCTCCAACTCTATTAATGCCTCTATTAAATGTATCGCCACCGTTACTACCCATATATATTCTTTATCCACATTAAATGTGTTACCCTGAGATCTGTAGCTACCTCTTGGTGTACTTTCACCTCTATTAATGCCTCTATTAAATTTAGCGCCACCGCTACCGCCCATATATATTCTATATCCACATTAAACATGTTACCCTGAGATCTGTAGCTACCTCTTGGTGTACCTGCAACTCTATTAATGCCTCTATTAAATGTAGCGCCACTGCTACCACCCAAATATATTCTATATCCACATTAAATATGTTACCCGGAGATCTGTAGCTACCTCTTGGTGTACCTGCAAATCTATTAATGCCCCTATTAAATGTAACACCACAGCTACTTCCCATATATATTCTCTATCAACATTAAATATGTTATCTGGAGATCTGTAGCTACCTCTTGGTGTACCTTTACTTCTATTAATGCCTCTATTAAATGTAGCGCCACTACTACCACCCATATATATTTTATATCCCCATTAAATGTGTTACCTGGAGATCTGTTGCTACCTTTTGATGTACCTTCACCTGTATTAATGCCTCTATTAAATGTAGCAACATGGCTACAACCCAGATATATTCTATATCAACATTAAATATGTTACCTGGAGATCTGTTGCAAGCTCTTGGTATACCTACAACTCTATTAATGACTCTATTAAATGTAGCACCACCACTTCCACCCATATATATTTTATATCCACATTAAATGTGTTTCCTGGATATCTGTAGCTACCTCTTGGTGTACCTTCACCTCTATTAATGCCTCTATTGAATGTAGCGCCTTCGCTACCACCCTTATTTATTCTATATCCACATTAAATGTGTTACCTGGAGATCTGTAGCTCCCTTTTGGTGTACCTGCAACTCTATTAATGCCTCTAATAAATGTAGCACCACCGCTACCACCCAGATATATTCTATATGAACATTAAATGTGTAATCTGGAGGTCTGTAGCTACCTCTTTGTGTTCCTGCACCTCTATTAATGCTTCTATTAAATATAGCGCCATGGCCACCACCCAGATATATTCTATATCCACATTAAATGTGTTACCTGGAGATCTGTAGCTACCTCTTGATGTACCTGCATCTCTATTAATGCCTCCTTTAAATGGAGCGCCACCGCTACTAACCATATATATTTTATATCCCCATTAAATGTGTTACCTGGAAATCTGTGGCTACCTCTTGGTGTACCCGCAACTGTAATAATGCCTCTATTAATTGAAGCGCCACTGCTACTACCCAAATATATTCTATATCCACATTAAATGTGTTACTTGGAGATCTGTAGCTACCTCTTGGTGAAGCTGCACCTCTATTAATGCCTCTATTAAATGTAGCGCCATCGCTACCACCCATATATATTTTATATCCACATTAAATGTGTTACCTGAATGGTGTACCTGCACTTCTGTTAATGCCTCTATTAAATGTAGGGCCACCACTACCACCCAGATATATTGTATATCCACATTAAATATGTTAACCTGAGATTTGTAACTACCTCTTGGTGTACCTTCACCTCTATTAATTCCTCTTTTAAATTAAGCGCCACCATTACAACCCAGATATATTGTATATCCACATTAAATATGTTACCCTGAGATCTGTAGCTACCTTTTGATGAACCGTCACCTCTATAAATGCCTCTATTAAATGTAGCGCCACCACTTCCACCCAGATATATTCTATATCCACATTAAATGTTACCATGAGATCTGTAGCTACCTCTTGGTGTACCTTCACCTCTATTAATACCTCTATTACATGTAGCGCCACCGCTACCACCCATATATATTCTGTATCCACATTAAGTGTGTTACCCTGAGATCTGTAGCTACCTCTTGGTGTACCTGCAACTCTATTATTGCCTCTATAAAATGTAGAGCCACCACTACCACCCAGATATATTCAATATCCACATTAAATGTGTTACCCTGAGATCTGTAGCTACCTCTTGGTGTACTTTAACTTCTATTAATGCCTCTATTTAATATAGCACCACCGCTAAAACCCAGATATATTCTATATCCATATTAAATGTGTTACCTCGAGATCTGTAGCTGCATTTTGGTATACCTGCACCTCTATTAATACCTCTATTAAATGTAGCGGCACCGCTACTACCCATATATATTCTATATCCACAATAAATGTGTTACCTGGAGATCTGTAGCTACCTCTTGGTGTACCTGCACCTCTAGTAATGCCTCTATTAAATGTAGCACCACCGCTACCACCCATATATATTTCATATGCCCATTAAATGTGTTACCTGGAGATCAGTAGCTACCTCTTGATGTAACAGCAACTGTATTAATTCCTCTATTAAATGTATCGCCACCATATATATTCTATATCCATATTAAATGTGTTACCTGGAGTTCTGTAGCTACCTTTTGGTGTACCCGCAACTCTTAAGGCCTCTATTAAATGTAGCGCCACTTCTTCCACCCATATATATTTCATATCCCCATTAAATGTGTTACCTGGAGATCTGTAGCTACCTTTTGATGTACCTTCACCTCTATTAATGCCTCTATTAAATGAAGCGCCACCACTACCACCCATATATATTTTATATCCCCATTAAATGTGTTACCTGGAGATCTGTAGCTACCTTTTGATGTACCTGCGCCTCTATTAAATCCCCTCTATTAAATGAAGCGCCACCTCTACCACCCATATATAATTCATTTTTCCAATAAATGTGTTACCTGGAGATTTGCTGCTACCTTTTGATATACCTGCACCTCTATTAATGCCTCTATTAAATGTAGCGCCACCGCTACAACCCATATATATTTTTTATCCACATTAAACGTGTTACCCTGAGATCTGTAGCTACCTCTTGGTGTACCTGCAACTCTATTTAAGCCTCTATTAAATGTAGTGCCACGGCTACCACCCAGATTTATTCTATATCCAAATTAAATGTGTTACCTGGAGAGCTGTAGCTACCTTTTGGTGTACCTTCACCTTTATTAATGCCTCTATTAAATATAGCGCCACCGCTACTACCCAGATATATTCTAAATCCCCATTAAATGTGTTACCCTGAGATCTGTAGCTACATCTTGATGTACNTACATTAAGAGTAACAATTAAGCAGATGCACAAACCTAAAAACACAATTTAAGTACATAATAATGTAATCTTAAATGTTATACCCCCTATCATTTGCAAGTTATAATATAATTTTGAGTAAAACATTTGCATAAAGCAGTGGAACTGTCAGTCCGTCCGTCTGTCAGTCTGTGCGTCCATCTGAAAACTTTAACGTTGGTCATAACTTTTGCAATATTGAAAATAGCAACTTGATATTCGGCATGCATGTGTATCTCATGAAGCTGCACATTTTGAGTGGTGTAAGGTTAAGGTCATCCTTCAAGGTCAAAGGTAAAAAAAATATTTAAAAATCCATGTGTATCTCATGGAGCTGCACATTTTGAGTGGTGAAAGGTCAAGGTCATCCTTCAAGGTCAAAAGTCATTTTTTTTTAATTCAAAGCGGCAGAGTAGGGGGCATTTTGTTTCTGACAAACACATCTCTTGTTTATCTCAAAGATGAAAGGCTGACATTTGAACAGTTTTAAAATGAAGTGTTAAACTCTCTGACCGTGACCACAAAGACAATCACATATGTTCTCGGTACTTTTCTTAAAAGAAAATATGTGCAAATACATGTATGTATTATGAACGGTGTGCTTCTATTGTGCTTTTTTAATTATAAATACTAACAAAGGCGAATTTTGACACCTCAGAAATAATGCATAAGCCATTATACAGTACATAAATTATATATACACGTGAACGTTAAACATTTTGCACTTACTTTTATCCCTATATCACTATTGTCTGAAGAACGAGTAATTTTTATATTTTCAGAATAATGTTTTGCTTCTTTGTTTTTTTAAGGTTTGGTTGCAAAAGGTCTAAAATGAGCGACCATGAAGGAAGCCAACCAAGTGTAGGAGGAGGTGGTGATGGAATTGAGCCCACAGCCAGTGAGGTTGCTCGTGGTTTGCAGATAATTGCAGAAACCATTAAGGATGAGAAGATTAAAGAAGAGTTACAAAACATTATTTCAAAAATAGCTCATGGGTCAGTCCAGGAGAGAAGCTATAATATTTTTACAGAGAATTTAAGGAGTTTTGTAACTAATCTTGGATCTAGTGTGCACTTTTCATTAAGTCAGACCAAGCAGATCATTAAAACCATTATTGTGCTGTGGAATAAGCCTTTTATTGCCAAACATGTGATGAAGGAGGTTTACAATGAGGATATTGGAAAACTAATCGATAAAGATTTGCTCGATCAGATACCGAATGATGTTAAACAGTTGGATGACGATGCTATTGAGATTTTTTCTAAAGCTTTACAAGATGGCTTTGAAGAAGTAAAGAATATCCGCCTTATGGTTGTAGGCATGTTTGGTGTTGGGAAAACATCTCTCGTGAACAATTTGATTGACGACTTTAGAGAAAATACATTTGTACCTCTAAGCACCGAAGGTATAGATCTCCATAGGTGCCAGCTTATGCAAAATGGGGATTGGTGTTTGGATAAAGAACACAAATTAGCTAAAATTCAGACTCGCCTTACAAAAGCTTTTAGGGAAGCCAGGCAAACCTCTACAAATAAGTTTACGCCAAGTGATTATCCAGATGGACAGGAAAACACAGGCAGCGTTTTTGTTGAAGAAAAACGTGTTTCCGATGATACTGATTTGCGCTACACATCAGAAGCACGGGCAACAATGAGGCAAATTGCTAAAGAAGATGTTGCACTTAAAGATTTTCTTCCACTGGTTCAAGTAGCACAGAAAACCGACAGAGAACCTTCGGACAATAAAGATGTGTTGGCTAAAAAGGAGACAGATACCACTGTGTCTGTTTGGGATTTTGCTGGTCAAACACTCTACTATTCTACTCATCAGTTTTTCTTAAATAAGAGATCAATTTACTTACTTCTAATGGACCTGACCAAAAAACTGAATGATCCTGTAATAGAAAGCACAACCGAAAAAAGTGGAGCTTGGTGTGGTTTAGTAAAAAACTGTACCTATTCGGATGTCTTCAAATTTTGGCTTAATGCTATCCATATGTACAGTGGTTATCAGTCTTTAAAAGGAGAAATACAGCCAACTGTCATTCTAGTCGGAACACGGAAAGACAAATTAGAGGGAAGCGATGATGACAAGATTATTCATAATGACAATTATTTTGATGAAGCACTGCGGTCATTTGAAGCGGGTGCGCCTATCTTAAAGCATATTCATAAGAAGAAATTTCTCGTGAGCAATTTATCACCAGGAGATTCTGTATTCGAGGAACTACGGAGAGAAGTCAAATGTTTGGCAGAGAAGCAAACATTTTGGGGTGAAAAGACTCCGGTTCGATGGATTCAAATGGAACAGTCCATTGACAAAATGAGAGATCAGGGTGAACAGCTTATTAATTATGTAAAGATAAAAGAAGCAAATAAATCTAGCCTCAGCCCACTGAATACAGATGAACTGACCGTGTGTCTGGACATTCAGCATAGACGTGGAAATATATTATTTTTCAACACGGAAGAACTCAAACATTTGATCATTCTTGCTCCTCAATGGATTATAGACGCATTTAAGTGCTTCATTTCGCACGTACGTAACAAAGCCCCAAACCATTTGAGTGATTGGGATGAATACCTGAACCTTGCTATTCTGAAGCCTAAAGTGCGCGATGAAATCTTGGCTGAAAGTCCTGAACATATAAGAAATTACAAAGAAGATGTTATTAAGTATATGGAACATCTGGATGTTATTGCAAAACCATTAAAACTGGAAACCCTAAATGAGGTCGCCGGAAGTGAAACCCTCGATGGGCAAGTTTTACAAGGTGCAAATGATGTAGTCAATCCCAAATATGAAGATTTCCATATTGTTCCATGTCGACTGAAGAATCCTCCACCGCCAATTAAGACATTTACTTCACCAGAAGATGGAATAAAAACACCAGTGCTATGCTTCGTGTTTTGTGAAAAGTTCATGCCCCCGTCGTTTTTTCACAGACTTGTTGCTGTGTGTATTCGCACATGGCAAATCAGCATGTCAGGTAACAAAAACAATTTGTACAATGGACTGGCTGTGTTTGACCTTCGTCCAGCAATCACTTTAACCATCTGGTACAGGGACCACATCATATATGCAAGAATATCTTCCTGTTCAAAGAAACACGAGTTAGAAATGGACTTCAAATTATGTCAAGAAGTAAGGGATACTCTTCGGAAAAGTTTGCTAAATTTTGTTGGCCAATCTGTAATGAGTCCCAGGACTGCTACTGCGTTTGATGAGTACATTCAGTGTCCAGCCATGCCCGAGTCGTTGCCCAATAAGGGCATGCTACAAGTGACTAAGTTCATGTATGAGCATGAATTAGATTGCACCGCATGTCCTAAACGTCATACAGTGGACCGAGCAGATGCCTTGCGAGATTGGTTCAAGCACGACCTCGATGAAGCAGATAAGAATGACGACGATTTAAATAAAGTTGCAGATGATGATGATCTAAAGAAAGTTGCCAGTTCCATTGGTAATGAATTCTGGATGCTGGGCATTGAACTTGGTCTGAAAGAGCCGCAAATGAACCAGTTATATGATGCCCATGAATGTAGAAGAGATCAATGTACATTCGTGTACAAATATTTGGTAGAATGGCGGAAGAACACTGCAGAGAAAGCAACACAGCAACATCTTAATAGAGCCATAAAGGCTGCACGACTGTACTGTTCGAAAAGCAACACATCTTTTAAAACATCTACATTAAATGTCAACAGCTCGGCGCATACAGAATGACAGTTGCACTGTTTCACGAAACGTACGGTTCTTGAAATACATGTACGAAGGAAATATTATCCTATTGAAACTGACATTTTTTTAAGAATCATATATGCTGCTGTGTTTGTTTGTGAGTTTCTCATTTGTTTGTTCACAGTTATTATGTCAATATTCAGACTGATGAGGTACTAAGCACAGGCGTGTGTGTGTGTGCAAGGACTTTTTGTTGGATAAAAATAACAAGTTATACAAAAGGAAGGAAATTGAAAAAGCTAGATAATGACTGTGGTAATTTTATTTTTCAATTGGCGACGTGTACAGTAATTAATGCAAATTGATTTTTATTTATGTTATTTTAAAGTTGACAAATGTCAGTTTAAGTTTTTGTTGTTTGCAAGTTGTATTAGACTTTCAAGCGAGTTTTTGTAAAAGGTTGAAAATCACATATAATTGGTTATTATAGCATCAAATTTTGTTTCGTTGTATTTTAATTTCAATTGTGGATCTTTTGTATTCGCCTTTTTCTTTTAAGAACTCATTTATCTCGTTGATAAATGACGAACTATTTTTTTCAATTTTGAATCAAATATCGACTTTTAAATAATAAGACATTATTATGTGAGTGTTTAATGATGCCATTGAGTAAAACTTAGTGTTTGATTGAACGTGTATACTCCTATATTTACAAAAGTGTGTGTAATCGCATAATGCAAGTTTTACTGTGTAGTGCACATGACTTGTGTGGGGGATTGGTAATTATATCCTTTCAGTGAACGTTCTCCCCCTACCTCTGATTCGAGTAGGAGAGTTGTTAGTTACTGGAATATGTATGTGCACTTAGTACAGATAAACTAGATTACCCAGGATATGTGTGAGTTGGTTTACTCACGGACATGATCTAACTACGATACTGTTGAAAACTTCGAAATATCCAACTAATCAACTATTTTGTGTGTTAATGTTGTATTAATAACAGTCCGGTTTGTCTGTTTACGTATTTATTAAGTTGCTGAACTAAAAATTCAGATAATCACGCCGTTTATTATACACATATTACATCGATAATCTTGCTCAATTCTGTTTACCGTTAACATGGTGTATATTTCAGATAACAAGTTGTAAACAAAAGATAATGTAAATGATCATAAGTTTAATACACAGAATATTAATCGTATGTACAAAATTAATTAAGTAAAAATTGAGTCTACTGTATAAATCGTTATATTTTTAAATGTTGATCATGATATCGGTATTATATTTAGCTCACCTGATTGCTCAGGTGAGCTTTTAGGATCGGTCTTTGTCTGTCGTCCGTCCGTCGTCCACATTGGTTTGTAAACACTCTAGAGGCCACATTGCTTGTCGGATCTTCATGAAACTTTGTCAGAAGATTAGTCCCAATGATACCTCGATCGAGTTCGAAACTGGGTCATGCTAAAAAACCTTGTTAACACTGTACAAGTCATATTTCATGTCCAATCTTCATGTAACTTTGTCAAAATGTTTGTCTTAATNATCGGGCTAGTGCCTCAAAAAAAATAATGCCAAGACTGGCCCTTTGAATTTTTTTTAGTCCAAAGTTATGCCCCTCAAGACGTTTCCTTTTATCTGAATATATAGTGCAATATTGTGACAAACAAATTCTTTGGGGAGCATTACCCGTCCCGGTTTCTTGTTTTATATTATTTACATGTCAGACTGATGCACTGATACTATAGTTTGATACATGTCATTTTGATTTAATATTTATGATTTATGTGTCTGTATTTAAATTATCTTGAACAGATGACGATATTGTGAATTGTTTTATCTGAACGTCAAGACATTGTAGCTTGATAAATGGAAATAAAATAATTCTGTGTTTATGTACACTTTGATGTAAAAAATGAATGTATCATTTCAACAAAGAAAAATTATAACACAAACCTAGTAAGTTCGTAACAGTTATTTCCGTTCATGTTTGGTGAAACAAGAGTTTGAAGCCTGTTATCTGGTTGTGGGTGATACGAGTCAAACAGTTCCTCATATGTCCAACTCATTTTATCTGCCCAAAACCATTATAGCATTCTGAAGGTGTCGGCAGCTTTCAATTGTCACGGCTAACAAGCATGTGGACACAGCCATATTGGATTAAGTAATACGCGATAAAAACAGAGTACCATCATTCAAATTAAAAGCCCAGGCTTTCCCCGAGGAAGAATAAATAACAAAATTGTCACAAAAATATAGTGCTATGCAACCTCCATAATTATCATAATGACGCTTCCTATTGTTGAGTACAAAATTAAGTTTTTAATGACCCGCCACAGCAGCGTCCGCTCCCTAATTCAAATAGTTTTCATCCAATCTTCACCAAACTTGGTCAGAAGTTGTATCTAGACAATATCTAGGTTAAGTACTAATATGGGTCATGCTGGGTCAAAAACTAGGTCACGGGGTCACTTAGTGCATTTCATTTTTTATTTTTGTTTGAAACAGGCGTATCTTGTGACAGTTTGGCACTCTTGTTCTACTGTTGCAATAGTTAGTGGGCGGCAAGAGGTCGGTGTACAATGTATGGTCTTACATTGATATGTTGATATTTAATAATGGAATCTGAATCTGAATGGTACGTTGAAGTGACCAATTTTGGCTTCTTTAAAACTCTCTGTAACTGATGAATTCACATTACTGTGGTTAAGTCAATTCCTGTCAAGAATGGTTTGCATGAAGAAAGAGTTTTAAAATTTATCACTGTTGGCACGTTTTGGTTGTTAGCTCTTAGAGTTACTGTTTACTGAATTTAACACAATGTGTTGGTGGATGTAATTCTCAAACTGCTTAGCCCTAATAGTGCGTTTCAGTCTACAAGGTTGCAAATAACACACCGCTGAGCTGTGTCGGATGTCTATAATCGGCCCGCTGCCATCATAACAGTCCAAGGGCCTTCGTCCTTCTGTCCGTCCGTCCTGCACTTTTGTGTCCGGAGCCATATCTTGAAAGTGCTTTGGCGGATTTCATTGAAACTTGGTATGAGTATAAATATGGATAAGAGGATGATGCACACCAAATAGTGGCATTGTACACCATCTGTTAATAAAGGATTTATGGCCCTTTGTATGTACTCTGTGTCAATGCAGCATGTGGGGGTATACGTCACGTCTGTGACAAAGCTCTAGTATGGCGGGTGATATCAATTCAACGAATTTGCTTGTTAATTCTTAAAAATAGCATTCACTGTACCACTAGATGTGCAGTTTGAAAACAGTTGGCCTGGTGTTTTTAGGTGCTGCATGGACAATGAGCCAATTGGACTGTGAATAACCTGCAAGTCAAGTTCATTTTCATATGGATTGATTTTTTTCCATGTCTGCATCACAAAAGAAGTTCCAATATAAATATTATTATATATATATAAAAATATAGCCCCACCGCTACCACCCATATATATTCTATATCCACATTAAATGTATTACCTGGAGATCTGTACCTACCTCTTGGTGTACCTGCACCTCTATAAATGCTTCTATTAAATGTAGCGCCACTGCTACCACCATATATATTCTATATGCACATTAAATGTGTTACCCTGAGATCTGTAGATACCTCTTGGTGTACCTTCACCTCTATTAATGCCTCTCATTAAATGTAGCGCCACTGCTACCACCAGATATATTCTATATCCACATTAAATGTGTTACCCTGAGATCTGTAGATACCTCTTGGTGTACCTTCACCTCTATTAATGCCTCTATTAAATGTAGCGCCACCGCTACCTCCCATATAATTTATATCCCCATTAAATGTGTTACCTGGAGATCTGTAGCTACCTCTTAGTGTACCTGCAACGCTTTTAACGCCTCTAAAAAATGTAGCGCCACCACAACCACCCAAATATAATTTATATCCACATTAAATGTGTTACCTGGAATTCTGTAGCTACCTCTTGGTGTACATGCAAATCTATTAATGCCTCTATTAAATGTAGCACCACTGCTACCACCCATATATATTCTATATCCACATTAAATATGTTACTTGGAGATCTGTAGCTACCTTTTGGTGTACCTTCACCTCTATTAATGCCTCTATTAAATGTAGCGCCACTGCTACTACCCAGATATATTCTATATCCACATTTAATGTGTTACCCTGAGATATGTAGCTACCTATTGGTGTACCTGCAATTCTATTAATGCCTCTATTAAATGTAGCGACACCGCTAATACCCAGATAAATTCTATATCCACATAAAATATGTTACCCTGAGATCTGTAGCTACCTCTTGATGAACCTTCACCTCTATTAATGCCTCTCATTAAATGTAGCGCCACCACTACCACCCATATATATTTGATATCCCCATTAAATGTGTCACCTAGAGATCTTTAGCCACCTTTTGATGTACCTGCACCTCTAATAATTTCTCTTTTAAATGTAGCGCCACCGCTACCACCCATATATATTTCATATCCCAATTAAATGTGTTACCTGGGGATCTGTAGCTACCTTTTGATGTACCTGCACCTCTATTTATGCCTCTATTAAATGTAGTGCCACCACTACCACCCAAATATATTCTATATCCACATTCAATGTGTTACCCGGAGATCTGTAGCTACCTCTTGGTGTACCTGCTACTCTATTAATGCCTCTATTTAATGTAGCGCCACCGCTACCACCCTTAGATATTCTATATCAACATTAAATATGTTACCTGGAGATCTGTAGCTACCTCTTGGTGTACCTGCACCTCTATTAATGCCTCTATTAAATGTAGCACCACCACAATATTATATCCACATTAAATGTCTTACCTGGAAATCTGTAGCTACAGTACAGGCACCGCGTACTTAAACAAAAACGTCTGTCCGCGGTGTTCACTTTTCCCGATGGGTGACATTTCGCGGGGAGCGGACACGCTACTGACCGCGGTGTTCATCGAACACCCGAAATCGCCGCGATTGCACGCTATCGTTTACGGGAACACCCATGATCACCGCGATGCTGCGCGGCCTCCGTTAAAACATGTCTGCAAGGGTCATTCACGCGTTTTATATGTAAATGTACAGAAGAAAATCATATACTACATGTACATGTAGATATTATGTGCACATGCATGCGTACTTAATATATTCGGACAGTACATAAAGTTGGAAACGTAAATAAAGCTTTAAGATTATCAATACTATTAGCTCTTATGGTGTTCATCAATGCAATTGCCCTTTTTAACAACAAAGGCAATCTATTAACAAACAATTCCTGTGAAGCAACCCCCATTTAAATTCCAGCAAACACACATTATTTCCTCACACACAATACAAACACTGCAGTAAAATCTCTGATAGTTTTCACACATAGCATCCTGGAGCTAATGCATTAATGCTGTATCTAACAGTACGTGCATGCTCCCGATAATGTATTGTTGATTTAATGCCTATTGAAATTGTCACTTGCTGACTGTGTTATAAATTNGAATGTCGTTCGGACGTGCCTTAGTGTCGAGCCCTGCATGGTGAGAAGTCGGTGAAGCAACGGGACAGTAAAAACCTATGTTCCAAGAGTTTAATAAAAGTAAATGAAGATGTTACAAACCTCTTGAAACAGATGTCGTTTGAAATCATAGTAAGCGTAGTGCGGGTGCCAGGTCTCCAGGAACTGAAAGCGAGGGTCGTTCTTGCTCTTCACCACGATAGAAAACTCCTCCCCATTCTTAGCCACATACATGGCCATGCGGTCGATGATTGGCTGAGCATCTGGAGGGGGCGGGACTATCTCCGAGGGAGGGGACCTGAGTCAAGTACACAACCAATGAAATGAGGCCAGGCCATATTCTCACTCCCTAAGGGCCCCTACCAGGGAGGAATGTTTTTACAAAACATCTTGAACGGGGGAAGTTAATAATTGTTATATACAAATGAACTTTAAATAATGAAGGTCTTGTTACTTTAATTAGATAAACAATGTTTAAATAGCATCTTAATACTAGATTTACTGAAATTAACGTTTTTGGACTATTTCTTTATTATTAATTTTTGTTTCTTTCATGGGGGTGTCATTTGGGGGGAAATTAAAAACAAGAGGGCCATCAGGCCCTAAGGCGCTCACCTTAGAGAAAAAGGAACTAGACTATTCTGAAAAAATGCAAGCTGATTCATGAAGATTGNGGTGTATGTGAGAGCATGGAACGACAACTCTGCGTGGAGATTGCCGAGCCGCTTGGCGTATTAGCCGAACCGTTATGCCAATATGGTCTTGCCTGGCTGCTGTCAAGAAAACGTGATAGGCCCCCTTATAATGACCATATCGACTTAGTCCCCATCTGTATATCCCTGCCATGTTTTGAGTATTTTATTCTTTGGATATATAACTGGCACTAGATCGGAATTATATTTGATGATCATGTGTGTTTGTGTGTGTTCATGTTGTTAAATATAACTTAACCAAAAGGCTGTTTTTTGCAGTGGCATATATTTTATAAAATTTAAACAAAATTGTTGGTGAAAGGGTTGATGAAAAATGTAATAAAGGACAAAAAACTAAGTTTAGTTTTAACGTACAATGTATTTACTATTTATTGGCAGAGCTCATCATTTATAACAAATTATAAAATAACCATAGAAATTGTATCACTGTCCAAAACTTATTCTGGGATAAGTGTGAAACAAGAGGGACTGGCGGCCATGTTTATCGAAAACCACAACCATTTTCGAACTCAGCTGAGACATCATTAGAACAAATGTTCTCTTTCAAGTCTCTTAGAGATTTGTCTAAAAATGTGACTTCTAGAATTCCATTTTGGTTTCATTATGGGCATACAAGGACAACTGCCCCGCCCCATGTTGGCCATGTTTTTCGACGAATCAGAACCATTTTTGAACTCAGCTGAGATATCATTAGAAGAAATGTTCCAACCAAGTTTCATAAAAATTCGACTATAAATGTGACTTCTCTAGTTTCATACCTCATGTGACCCAGTTTCGAATTCTGCCANCCCTGGCAGCCATGATTTTCAACCAACCGGAACCATTTTCGAACTCGTCCAAGATATTATTGGGACACATGTTCTGACAGAGTTTCATGAAGATTGGACAATATATGTGGCCTCTAGAGTGTAAACAGGGTAAATGTTGACGCCGCACGACTGACGACGCACGACGGACAAAAGACGATCACAAAAGCTCACCATGAGCACTTTGTGCTCAGGTGAGCAAACAATTGTTGGGCACGGAAAAGGGCAAACACTTGAAAATATGCCCTGGTGGCTAACATGAATGCAGTGAGTTGCAAACAGATTGGATTTTTTTTTAGGTTTTGATAGTTGTTCTTTGATTACTTTTTAATTGTTTGTAAGTTGAATACCACTACGTGAAATTTTGCAAAATGTTCAAAAATCTGGATTTTTTACACAATCATAATAATCATCAGAAAATTATTCTGAATGAAAATTATTATTTTTGGTTTCAACAAGACCAGTATTTATCATTTTTTTAATTAAATACAGGAGAAAAGAAAATATTCTTGACGTGTTTTTACTTCAAGAACGACATACATTTCCAGAATTCAGTACCTCAAGTTATCAAATTCTTAATTGTGAAAAAAAAATAACCTTCAGAAGTATCAAGCAAACTTAATCTTGTTTTCATTCTTAAGTCTAATTCTAAGAGCAAGCTGGTGAATACAGACCAAATGCAAGGTATGTGATCAGACACCTACTCATCTGGGGGCTCCTGTTTGACCGTGACACTCCCTGGCAGTTGTACCGGCTCCAACCCAGGGGGCGGGGGCACTGAGGGTTCATAGGCGGTCTGGGGGAGGGGCAGGGTTGAGTCAGTGAGACCCGCCTCCCTTTTGACATCTGCCAGCAGCTCCTTAGCTCTGGAAACGAGAGTTAAGCACTTGTAACAATTACATGTTTACCTATATTATACACACTTGATTATATTATAGATTTTAACCCTTTGCATGCTGGGAAATTTGATGTCTGCTAAAATGTCGTCTGCTGAATTTCTAAAATTAGCATTTTCTGCGATTTTTTTCAAAGAATACTATCAGAATAGCAAACAGTTTGGATCCAGATGAGACGCCACGTTCTGTTCCAAACTGTTTGCAAAGGCCTTCAAAATTCGGTTCCAGCACTGAAAGAGTTAATTCCTCAAGTGTCAAAATTCCAGTTATCTTACTGAAGTATTCTTATAACCATGGGTCACTCAATACACCCAAGTCTATAAGGACCAACATGATAGAATAAACTAACATTATTTAATATTCAAACATGTTTTCAACAGTATTTCAGTCATATCGCAGTGGTCAGTATACAGATTAACAACTGGGATAAACAGCTGTATGTTGTAGATTTTTCAACCATGCTTCCTGTTGGAATTTCAGGGCTTTATTTCACTGCTTGTGGATGCAGCCCTTGTCCTCATTTTGGGAGGAAAAATATCTTTATGTGTGGTATAATGGGGAAAATATTCCAAGTAGGAAATGAACATTCCTGATTTAAGATTATGCACACTGTGAAAACCTATAATAAGCGGGTGTGGACTCATAAATGATACAGCTATAGAAGGAAAAAAAAGCCCCCCATTCCTTTGCATTTAAACAAAAATAATAACTTTACTTTTACAAGACTCTTGGATTATGCCATGAGTACTATTTTGAAGTCATGGTGCTTACTTGTTTTTCTCCTCATGTTCCTTGTTTACTCTACTGAAGGACTGCAGCAGCTGGCCATATGATGTTTCACCAATCTCAAACTTCAGTAGAGGCACTGGTTTGATGGGCTAAGAATTGGTCAATGCAAACTGAAGTTATTGACCAGAAACAATACGTATGACACCCATGTCAGCAAATTACCCCCTTCCCCAGTGCCCCAGATAAGCTGCGTCTTGGCGTTTTTCACCCTATTAAAAGGTTTGAAAACGCAAAGAAATTCAATATAATGCGTATTGAAAACGCAATTAATTTGACTTTTACGCTTTTTCTTTAAATTTGATGCGTACATTACAAGACTCGATCGAAAATGCTTTGCTCAATTTCGGTAATTTCTCATTGGAATAATTATCGTACGGCTGCAAATACTTTATTTATTCGAAAGTTAATAGCAAGCACCTTGATGACGGAGGAGCAAAACAGTCAAAGTTATTCAAATACTTTGCCGACTAAATTTTTAAGCAAATTGACCGTCTGACCAAAATATTTACGACGTGCATGTATTTGTAGTGTCTGTACTTTCAGTTTCTATAACGGTGCATAATGAAAATGTCTAAGCGAGGTCAAAAAGACGTCCGCAATTGTTGCTCTTAATATATGTTGATCGCAAACTTTTTCCAACCAAGTACAAACAACCCAATCATTTGTGTTATCGATTTGTGGTATAAAATATGTAATATTATTAATGTTGTTAAGCATATTCAATAGTTTGTCAAAGCATTGTAGGTGAAGTGTATTTAAGTCATTTCGACCACAGCAGGACAGTTGATACAAATTATGAAATGCATAAGAACTCACAGCGCACAGTTTTCAGCAAAAACTATTAAATACCAACAGAAAGATTTCACAGAAGTTCAGGTCAAAGGGCATGTAATTGGATAAAATTTAAATTTATATAAATATTCAATTGATTTCAACATAAAATATTTATGATTTATTGAAAAATAAAAAAGGCATCGACTGTTCTATAACCAGTAAACTAGAGGGCCAAGATGGCCCTAGTTCGCTCACCTGAGGAGTCGGTTCATAGTATAAATAATTCCTCTATCAACTTGATAACTCATATAGTTCATATCAATAAATTAAGTTGCACAAGTGGTCAAAAATTGAAGGTCATCAAAGTGCATAAATTCATTTTTAGGAATTGAGTCGAATTATATATAATCCCAACCCAGATTCAATCAAGATAAACATTCTGACTAAATTTCATAAAGATCTGTTAAACTGTGACCTCTATCGTCTACAGGAAGTTTTACTATGATTTGACCAGATGACCTACTTTATGACCTCAGATGACCCATATACAATCCCAAGCCAGATTTCATCAATTAATACATTCTGACAAAATTTCATTAAGACGTTATGAAAACTGTGACCTCTTTCATCTGCACAAGGTTTTACTAGAATTGGCCCGGTGACCTAATTTCTGACCCCAGATGACCCATATAAGATCCAAAATCAGATATTATCAAGATAAACATTCTGAACATATTTCATTAAGATCAGATAAAAACTATGACCTCAATTGTCTACACAAGGTTTTTCTATTAGTTGACCTAGTGACCTACTTTCTGACCCCAGATGACCCAAATACAATCCCAATCCAGATTCAAAGGAAGTCTCTTTTAAACAAAACTCCAGTTTAGGCGGAAAGTGTCGTCCCTACAAACTTGCAATGAGCCCAATTTTCCCAGAGTAATTTGCAGCATACCTCACGAGTGGGCGAGTCCCGACTAGACATCAGGGTTGGGTGCAGATAACCGTGACTTCCATCGTTGTAATCCCCACCTACAGAGGCACATTTTGTAGTCAAACAACTAGGCACAAATATAAGAACAGACAGAAAATAAAAGAGAAATAATGAATCATCGCTTCAAAGAAAATGTGTGAAGTTTCAAATAAATATTCTGGCGCAGTCACAGAGATATGTCAAATATATTATAATCTTGCCGGAAGGATTATTCAAAGTGATTTTTTGAAGAGAAATTTTGGGCCCCATTGCTGAAAATGACGCTGACCTTATCATATACATGCCACATGAAACACTGCATGTCTGGATATGAGGTATTTACATATTAGATTTTATTACGATGAATTAATTTATTCTTGACTTATTGAGTAGAAACAAATTCTCTTTATTAAACGTAGCCTACCCGCCCCATATGTCTACACAGGCTTATCAGGGACACTTTCCACTTACATTGAATTTTTTGTTAAATGGAAGTCTCTTTTAAACGAAAATCCAGTCTAGGCGGAAAGTGTCGTCCCTGATTAGCCTGTGCAGACACGTCACAGGCTAATCTGGGATGACACTTTATGCATATGAATTACGCACCTTTTCCTAGAGCTTTGCTTAAATGGTTAACAATGTGTACAGCCAATCAGAAAGCAGCTACTTACTTTTTTGAAGAAAAAGTGGAGTAAAATCAATGTTTACTGTTAACAATGTTCTATAGACATCATTTTATGTGGGGAGGGCATACAGCCCAAGCACTCGTCATTTATAAACATGAGCCTCGCTCAGGGAAAACAGGGCTAAATTCAAGTACATACAGTGTCGTCAGGGACAAAGCTTTCCACTTTTATAGAATATTTTGTTCAAAGGAAGTCTCTTCTTAACGAAAATCCAATTTATGCCGAACGAGTCGTCCCTGGGACAACACTTTACGCACATGCATCCGTTTTTCCAAAGAGAGGTTCACATGAATTCTGTACACTTCCAATGACTCACTTTCATTGAGCGAGTCTTCCCGTTCCAGTTTTACAGGCGATGCTGGGATGTACTTCTTGGACTTGATCATTTTCACGAGGTGTCTGTAGTACGGATGGAGCACGTTCTCAAAGTGCATGAACTGGAAGGACGCGTTGTTGGCCTGCTTGGTTTTCATCACTATCTCCATCTGGACGCCGTGCTCTGCTATGAACTTGGCTGTCTTCTCAATTATTGCATTTTCCTTGACAGTTGCAGGCTGTTGAAAAAATAATTTAAGTTCAAGTAGTTTTAACATGAAAATATTTATTAATTGCATATACATAGATGTTCCTTAATTCATAAAAAGTTTTAACATGTAACTTGTGTCAAATATGTAATTAATATGATTTATTCTTTAGCACTATGTTTAATAAGTTTAACCATAAGAATCGACTTAAATAACAAATTTAATAATACAACTCCGGTAGTAAAAATTATCAACGTTTTGTGTGGGCTTTTTTTCACATTTGAAACATGGTGATGTATAGTTTTAACAAAAGGTCACTCACCTGAGTAGTATTTACGTTTAACTTTAGTGTTAACAAGGTACTATAGCCATATAAGGAAAACTGCCCTGTCTTCTGGCGGCAATGTTTTTAAATGGACTGCAACCAATTTCGAACTTGGCCAAGATATCCTTAGATCATATGTTCCTACCAAAATTCATGAAGATTGGACTAAAAATGTGACTTCTACCATTTTTAACAAGGTTTTACTATAGCTACTACAGCCATATAGGGAAAACTGCCCCGCCCCCTGGGGGCCATGATGTTTTTTTAACAGACCGAAACCATTTTCAAACTCAGCCAAGATATCCTTAGAACAAATGTTCCTACCAAAATTTCGTGAAGATTGGACTAAAAATGTGACAGAGTTAACAAGGTTTTACTATAGCTACAATATCCATATAGGAAAACTGCCCCGCCCCGGGTGGCAATGTTTTTCAATGGACTGGAGCCATTTTCAAACTCGTCCTAAAGATATTATTGCGACACATGTTCTGACCAAGGTTCATGAAGATTGGACAAATAATGTGACTTCTAGAGTGTAAACAAGGTTTTACTATAGCCATAGAAGTAAAACTGCCGTGCCCCCTGGTGGCCATGATTTAAAACAGACCGGGACCATTTTTGAACTCATCCAAGATATCATCACAACAAATATTCTGACCAAGTTTCATGAAGATTAGACAATAAATGTGACTTCTTGAGTGTAAACAAGGTTTTACTATTACTAAGCCATAAAAGGAAAACTGCCCGCCCCTTGGCGGCCATGTTTTTTAACCAACCAGAACCAGTTTCGTTCTCATCCAAGATATTATTGGGACACATGTTCTGACCAAGTTTCATGAAGATGGACAATATATGTGGCCTCTAGAGTGTTTACAAGGTAAATGTTGACCCGCACAACGAACGACAGACAAAAGGTGATCACAAAAGCTAAAAAATAATTGTCTCTCTTCGTTTAGAATTTGTACACAGTTAAAGTCATGAAGTACAGCCAGCATTTACTGTTGCCATGACACCACTGGTACCACTCACAATCTGCACACCAGCTGGGACCTGCAGCTCTGGGGCTGGAACAAACGGCATGTCCTCTGGGCTCAACTTCTGCTCCTCTGCCACTGCAAACACCAGTCAAAATCTTAAGTCTTGTATAAATTTCACTTTATGTTTATTTGTACCTTGATAAAAATAAAAGACCGCATTGTATAATAAGGTTTTTCTCCAGCTGGTGCAGCTGAAGTTTCACTTTATGTGTATTTGTACATGATGACCATGTTCTAATCACATCAGTGTCCACATACTGGAGACTTGTACATGATGACCATGTTCTAATCACATCAGTGTCCACATACTGGAGACTTGAACATGATGACCCAGCAAGTTGTTTTCCCAATTGGGAAAAATACCAGTACATGTACCAGCCAAAATCTGAAAAAATAAGTGTGAAACACCTAAAATTGGAAAATTTGTGACGTTAATTCTTCAGATTGGGAAATTGGTGTATTTGATTTTTTGCTAACCAATACATTAAAATTTATGATTAAGTGTCGTCGATATTATATTAACGTAGGTTCAAGATATATAGCTACATGTTGCATTTTATTTATCAAAGTTTTTTGGGGAAACCTACAATTGGCATTTTTCGGACGGCAATTGGGAAATTTGTAGTTTTTCCAAAAATGAGAAAGTGCCGTTTTCTGGTACTTTATAAAGAAGAATTAAATCGCTGTGACCATGTCTCCGCTCAGTGTGCACATGCTTGGATATACATTAAAAGAGTTATTAAAATGAAAACTACAAATACAGGAGAAATATGTAATAAATGTAAATTTTAAACAAGAGCACCGCATAGCGGGTGCCAACGCTCGGCTGTGGGTGCTTGGATTTTGTTTTTTTGACTTTTGACCTTCATTGACCTTGACCTTTTCACCACTCAAAATGTGCAGGTGCATGAGATACACATAAAAATAAAAAAAATGACCTTTGACCTTGAAGGATGACCTTGACCTTTTACCATTCAAAATGTGCAGCTCCATGAGATACACATGCATGCCAAATATCAAGTTGCTAACTTCAATATTGTAAAAGTTATGGCCAATGTCAAAGTTTTCGGACGCCGAGGATGAGCTGGCTATGACAATACCTCGGGTTTTCTTCGAAAACAGCCGAGCTAAAAATAAAATACAACATTTCATAAATTATGCATACAATTTGTATCACTTCCATACCTGGCTCAGCATTTTGAAGTTGGCCAAAAGAGTCATAACTGAAGCCCACTGCCTTATAACCTTCTGAGAGGGATTCATAGTAGCGCTTCCATTCTTCCTCTGCAAAACAATACATCTCTAACAATTACCCCGGTACATATGTGGCAATCAAAATAAAAATGTCTAAATTTTACTTTAAATCACTAGGTATGATTTTATTTTAGAAGCTTTTACTAACTTCAAACTTCTATATTGTCCAAGTATTACGGTACAGCCCACGCGGAACAAACATATTTTGCGATCCGCGGAGTCAAGGCGCAACGAGTCGATACCGAGTCGGCCGTTGAAGCCACGCCAGTATGCGGCGACACGTCGCATTTCGATGCAATGCTTCGCATTTGTCCGCCGAGACATGCCGAGGCAAGCTGCGATCCGCGATATGTCGATGCGCATCATATAATAAAAATCTTTTAAAAATGATTTTCAGTAAATTTGCGACCCCATCAAATTCTTTGTTTTCGCTGACGCAAATATATTGTTAAACATTGTTATTATAATGAACAAACCAGATACTATAGAATTTAAAAATACTATTACCTTGCAATTTGAGAACTTGTAATAATCCAACTAAACACTGTGTTTTTATTTTTATGATAAATGTGTTTCATAATTAGGTAAACACAAGCGTACGCCATTGTGAGGAACTGAACAAGAAGTTTGTAAATCAAAACTAATCGTCCTTTCTCGGAAAATCCGAAATAATTAATTTGTTGTTTTCAAGCTTAGGCCGGTTTATTACGGCCATTCGGGACTCAACTTGTGTAAAAGACCTGTTCAATTACCCGTTAAGCTCCACCTCCGTTCGCTGAAAGATTTGAAAGGCGGAGCTAAGCATGTGCTGTTACATACTTGGACGATTAACATTGAGTAACAAATACACGTTTGGTTTAGCGGGTAGATTGTTAGACAAAGGAAGCCAATTTTGTCGGCAAGAACGGTGTTGCTTTATGGCTTCAGACAGGAAGCAGCTTTCTTTTCATGACGTCAAACTGTCAAATCACACAGATTGCAAATCGTGTATATCTTTTCACTCGATCCGCAGCGTACGTATGCGGCGGATATATTTAATTTTATTCCGCGAAAGTGCGCGAGGTTAATACAGACTTGGCTCGTTGCGCGGATTGATGCCGAGTGCCTCGGTGATATGCGGCGTGAACACACGATGCAACCGCCGAGTACTAACGATTCTGGCCGTGGCGTGATCGAGGATTATGTTGGTTCCGCACATGTACTATCATCCACCATCAACTAGACTTCATCTGTTAAGCTCCAATTTAAAAGACAGTCTGTGATAAAGACGACAACATTTTGACTTTGTTTGACACTGCCAGGACGGTACCTTCATACATGGTCTTCTCAGCCATGTCGGTGTGCAACTCCAGGTACCTCTCCTCGTCACAAAGTTTCTCGATGTTTGCTTCATCCGCGCTCAATTCCAAATCCAGCTGTCCTTTCAAGTTATCAGCATCGTGCGGTCGGAGGTCATACAAATGCCCCCTGCCGTCATATCTGTTGACAAGCAAGAAGCAGTGAGCACGAGCAAATTAACTTAAATTCAATTTCCTGAAATAACATAATAATATAATTTCAAAACACTATAGAGCATATTTTGTGTTCAACAAGAATTCAATAAGAAAGAACAATATTGTTAGCATTGATGTCATATTTAAATGCTATTGCTATTAACTAAGTAAGCATATTTGTAAATGAAAGATATTCCAAATACTACAAGCGTAATTATTGCGATATATATACAATTACAATAAATTTGTTGATAACAATAGTTGTAGAAAAAGAGCTATTACCAACTTCCATATCTTTGCACCTGAAAATCTATCATAATTGACAAAGATATAAATATCAATACAATGTTCACTGGTGAAATATCTCGTTGTACCATCAAGCTCAACAAGGGAGCTTATTGACTATCCATACCGCTACCTGGCTGGTCCAAGGGAGGTAAATCCGGGCTGCTTCAAACATTCGCAGTAGGATATTCCACGGAACACCCAATGACAAATGAAGACCTGTTCAAACTAAATGTTCATTATAAGACAATCGACAATCGCGAGATTTGAACCTTTTAAGACAATCGAGCGTAATCCATGGCGTGTTGAAGTGAACACAGACCTGTCAATCGTCAGCGTGTCATCGCCCATCCACGGAATCAGATAGTTGCCTTTGTCAACCAGTTTTGCCTGTTCGTCGTCCCGAAAGATCTTACATGCGTATCCAAAAACAAATAACTCTTCATTTCTAGATTTAGTCGAATTGTCATCGTGTTCTGCATTTGTTGGAAAAAGCCATTCACTCGCCATCTTGTCGAACCATTTGGACTGTGTCGCCAATTAATGAAAATATCCGAAGCGTTCCTACTGTGAACGAGGCGAAAAATAGTTTCGTCGTGCGAATAGGTTTGTCCCGATTTTGACAGGTGGGAAACAGTGGGAAAGAATAGTGCTTGTTTTCATACTGTCGGTGTTATCATTTGTTTCATAGGAAAATGCATGTTGTTTCAAGCTTATTTTGTAACTGTTTAATGAGTTTTTGCAAATATTTAGTCTCAACAAACATGTTAAAGTATTATTCTCTATATATACAATTCGGACAAACATTTCGGATACTATTAGTAATTACATCTATCAACATCTACATGGTTTCATCAAACTGTTATGGATTGACATTTCTTTGACGGTGCGCAAGGCAAGAATATAATATGATAATAGGTGCTACCTAATTTACGGACAAAAGCTTATTTGATAACCATGTATCGTAATAAATATTTGGACATTATTGTGTACAAAACATTATAATTGTTTCATTAATAAAGTAACTCAGCCAAAATAAATCTTATGTTTTGCTTGATGAAAAAAAGCGTTTTACATCTGCCAAGCTTTAACATTTAATATCTCTTTATTGTGTGCTGTTTCAGCCTCTGGAATTTAAAGCTGGTTCGGTGGCTGCGGCGTAGTAGATCAGGCTTGGCGAAATTGCCGGTCCGTCGGTCCTGACCGGCAAATTTTCATTTGGTCCGGCAGGTTTAACCAGAATGTCGGTCCTTGTGACCGGCAAAATAAATGTGAAATGAATGCAAACATATCATATATTTTCAAAGTTGAAAATTCGAAGAGCAAACCCTTTACTACAGTCTACATCATGAAAATGAAATCGCTCATTGTTTTGATGTTTGCAATAAGTTTGTTACGTACAATTAGCAAATCCAACTGGTTACACAACACCTACTTCAAACTCAGTCGCAAAATCGGCAACTGCTTTCGCACATTTTAATCCCTTTTGTTGAAACATCGCAGTCTACACAAGGTCAGTAAAACCGCTAAGCGTGTTTTCACAACACCCCACACATTCTTCGCGATATCATTCTATTAAAATTTACCACGAAACATTTAACGGAAATTTAATACACGCACGCTTTCCATGCGTTTGACGTGACGTTGTACATGTAAGGAATAATTTGCGCGCGCTTTTCTCGAGAGAAAGGATTAAAACACACTGTACATTTGCAGTTTATTTAAAGAATGTGATAACGTCGAGTAAAAATTAAATTGGGAAGAGTGTTTTGGATTACAAATTTAATTATGCGCATTTGAGAATTCAACAAAACACGGAATATGGACCAGTTTCTAGGACGCTCATACTTCGGTACGATGCGGGTTTTTTCCCCGATTTTTTAGACAAAAAAAGGGTTTATCTTAATGTACATAGTTGTGTTGTTGTTTTTTTCGGTCCGGCTAAATTTTCTTCGGACCGGCACATTTTCTGAAATGCCTGTCCGGATGACCGGCCGATTTTTTCCAATTTCGCCAAGCCTGGTAGGTAACAACCTTGT
>VMBQ01003161.1:39284-88774 GCA_007657795.1 Dreissena rostriformis
TCATAAGACACTTCTTTCTAAAAAAAAAAAAAAAAAAAAAAAAAAAAAAAATTTTTTTTTTTTGGGGGGGGGGGGATTGTTTGGAGAATTGGGGACAACATATGCTTATTTGGCATGGGGAATGGGTCCGACTATCGGACCCGTGAGATAGGCAGAAAAAGGCCTGACATGTGATCATATGACATCATAAATATGATGTTAAAATAATCAAAATGTTGTGACGCTCAATTAATTTTCGCATAATTAAAAGTACAAGAGCATAAAATAATAATTTGTTGATTTTGTTTCATCATTTCGTTTTTGGTCATGTAAACAAATATTTTCACTCCTGGCTCCATGGCTTGTGAAAATTATAATGTGATCTCTTTTCATTTTTTTTTTTAAATATAATTATGTTAGTGCAAAATAACATGGTCTGTATTGTACCATTTGTGTGTCCCTGCTTAAATGAAGAAATGAACAAATGCATAAATTAATGAATGAACACTTTTTTTGATGCTAGACTGACATCTAACTTAACCCCTCAACCCGCCCAACCAACTTGTGTGCATACTAAAGTCATATCTGAATCCAACCCAGTCTTGGTGGAAAGTTTTTTATGTAGATCACATGATATTGCATATTTTTGTGAAATATGTGCGGAAATCAGAAGGACATATTAATAGACAGAGCTCAAACGTTTTAATAATTGTCTTAACTGCTTCTAAATTTGAATTATTCCTTTTCCAGCTTTTGGAAGAAAGCCAACCCAGATTTAAGCTTAACATACAGTTGTTACAAGTATAAAGAGGCGGATTACAATTTAATTGTGATAGGACTATTATTTGAAAAACTGAAATAAATTGAAGGAAATGGAAAACAATGAGAACTTGTGCCTAGGTATTGACCTTGGAACAACATCCGTAAAGATAACAATAATAGATACAGCTACAAAGGCCCAAGTGTTCACCACAACTGAGACAACAAACGCTTACATAACCTCAAGCTTTGGGAGTCTGGGTGCTGAGCAAAGTATTCCTCGTATTATGGATGCAGTTTGTGCCTGTATACTGCGCGCCACTGATAAAACTCGGTCCAATATTCGTTGCATTGCTGTGTCGGGCCAGATGCACGGAGTCGTTCTGTGGAACAGCGATGGTAAGACACCACTATCAAACACATTAGATCTTGCATCGTTCACTAGTAACCTGTACACCTGGGAAGATAGAAGAGCCACGACACAGTTCCTTATTAGTCTTCCCAAAACCGATTCACATCAACCCATATCTGCAGGTTTTGGTAATGTTACCCTGTTCTGGCTTGCCAGGAATGAGCCTGAGTTGCTGGTGAAGTATGACACAGCTGGGGGAGTGATGGACTTCCTTACTACCCTATTGTGTGGTCTGGACAAGCCGGTCATGAGCAATCAAATCGCTTGCAGCTGGGGCTACTTCAGCTGTCAAACAGGCACATGGAATCTAGACATGTAAGTATTTACCTGCCTTGCTAAGTTGATAAATTATTATATAAATAATGTTTATTATTTATAATAAAACCACAGGATTGCCGTTTTTTATAGTTAACTCTGGGCTGTGGAATGTCCTTTAATTTGTTAGTGTTTTGTTTACTGTGGTAAAGTGTGAGATTTCCTATTATAGCATTTGCATGCTTTTCCCGTATAACATGCCCACAAACAAATTTTGAATAGGGGTATTCCGTAGAATCCAAGTTGTTTTGGCAGGCTGGTTGGCATTTCTTGTCCTCAAACTTATTGTTTAATTTTTGTTTGATTTACATGAAACTTCTCAGGCTTAATAATCAAAAGAAGTAGTACTGACATTTTTGTTATCCCCAGAAGTAGGGTACTGTCTGTATATATGTGGGTGAGTTTAAGGTGGGTCTGCCTGTCAAATCACATCCATCCACATTTAGTTTTTGCTCTGTAACATTTATATGCCTTTGAGTATATAAATACTAATTTGTTTCTGATGAACAGACAATGTGTTGCTCCCGTGCTCCCCGATAAAAGGTCAAGGTAACATTTGGCGTTCAAAGTTAATGAAAACAATTTGTGCTCAGTAACTTTTAATGCCTGGGAGGAATTTCATATTACTTAAAACTTAAGCTTCCCCATGACCTGACAATATGTTGAATACAACTGCAGCGCTCCTCTGTGAAAGTTCAAGGTCACAATTAAAGGTTAAATGTCACTGATTTTTGTTCCAATCTGTAACTTTTTAATGCCTGTGAGGATTTTTAAATTACTTCAGATTATTATTCCGCGTGATCAGATAATGTGTCATGTAATTATCCCATGGTCAAGGTCATAATATTTATGTCAAAGGTCATTATTTTTGTTTCACTCTAAAACTCGGGCATGCTTTTCTCCCTGACAAGCATATGCTTTGGGGGCATATGTCACATCCTGAGACAAGCCTTGTTCCTGATTAAATTCAAAATAGCCAACTGTCGGACATCTTGGATAAAATTTATCCTTAAAACTTCTTAAATCTTTCTACAAATTACCTGAAACTTCTCACAATTCATTTTAAAAAAGAGTAGTAGTTTTAGAAATAATTTATGCGTTTATTTGAATCCGGAAGGCAGACTGGCAACTGTCTTGAACTTTTTTAATTTTATGGATCTTAAGATTTCCATGAAACTTGATATTGTTTAATAAACGTTATGCATAATTTATATTCAAAAGGAGTTGTTGTGCATGCCAGTATTTTCTGCGTTGATCAGATTCAAGATGGCTGAAAATTAACTTTTGTTAATGAAACTTCTCACACTTTGAAACTAAGCCGCCGTCTATAAAATACTTTCCTCTCAACATGCATTTGAATTTGTTGAGTCACTGAAGTATTTTAAAATAACTTGGCACAAATATTCCCCTTTATATGGCAGTGTGTTGTGTGGTGCATGAACAAGAACCATATGGCTACCTTTAAGGTCAATGTCATAAGTTGACCTCAAAGGTCAAAATACAGCATGTACAATCGAACATCTACATACCTGTCAATGTCGTATGTGAGGTTAGGAATCACCTTCAGTGATAGCTCTAGTTTATGTTTTAAAGGGACTGTAAACCTCGAATGACGAAAAAAGAAAAGTTCTAAAATACCATATTTTTTTACAATTATTAGTTTATATTGATTAAAATATCCCGACTGGTACATGTATAAAACATAACTTGAAAAAAGTTGTTTTTTTATTTTTACTTTATTTTTTTTTATTTTTACTGGGTATGTCTACCAGTTAACTATAAATAACGGAAGTAAATTGATCATCATCGTCAAGTGGTAAACACAGGAATGCAAATTGTGCATGCATGGTGAATTGTATATATTTTAGATATAAAATTATAAATCTACTTGCGTTATTTATAGTGTGTATATTATTTTTTCACCTATTTTCGATTTCACATTGCGAAATTTTATTACCGAATATGCTGAAAATATTAACTTTTTTCAAGTATTGTAATATACCAGTTGTGATATTTTAATCAATATATATTATTTATATATATATATATATGTTTTCACAATTTAAATTTGATGGATAAAATGCAGCATTTTTCCTTGAATTATGAGAGCACCTTTCTCACAACAGTTTGAAAGAGAATGGTTTCCCCGTTCACTTGCTACCAGTCACCGCCCCTGGGGGTTCCAAGGTCGGGGAGCTGTGTGCTGATTGGTTTGGAATTCTTCGTGGCACGCCTGTCCTGTCAGGCCTAGGGGATTTACAGAGTTCTTTCATGGCTGCTGCCAAGCTGCCAAATGATGCAGGTATTGTCAGACATATTTGCGGCTTAGGGCCATGGAAGAGATTTTGAAAAATTAAGAATGAAAGCATAACTTTATAGACCAATTTAATTTAAATTTAATATAATAAGACACCATAATTTGTAAACTGTAAATCGCATATCCTTAACACAGTCTGGGTGGTTATTAATCCAATTACAATTTGTATGCCGGCAAATGGATGCATTTAGTAAAAGCATTGTCCGGCTGTCTGCTGTCAGCCCTGCTTCTTTTGCGGAGCATAACTCAAAAAGTATTGAAGGGATTTAAATGAAACATCATAAACTGATAAGGGGCTTAAAGGGGAAGTTCTGAGTACAAGAACCATAATTCTCAGCAGGATTAACAGAGTTATTACCCTTTAGTCAATTTTCTTTTGCTGAGCATAACTTCTTAATTATTGAATGTTTTTAAGTAAAACTCTGTACATTGATAGACGAAAGACATAGATACATAAGAATGGATGGGATTAAAAACACACGTAATGATGGACTGAATCTAGAGGAAGTGCAGCAAAGAAACAGAACTATTTCTTTTGTAATTTTGAAGTTACATGTGTTCCCCTTTGATTTTTTTCTGAACCTTATTACATACTGTTATTTATTACTATTATGTTTTATGTTGTTTTGTGTGTGCAAAACATAACTTGAAAATAATTGAATGCATTTAAATGAAACTGTATGTATTGATAATGGGCTTTGAGTGGAAGTGTGGAGTAAAATATTTACAAGGGTGTTTTCACTTTGTTAAATGTCTGATCCACTCTTTAATTCCATTACAATTTAAGGTATTAAGATGAATCTTCATAGATCTACAGAGAACATTGTGGGTAAGTGCAGACTGCAAGAACTATAACTCTCTTCAGTTCTTTCGGAGTTTTTGCCCCTGTTTTTTATTGTGCAGAGTCCAATTACGCAGTGTAATTTTAAAGGCAGATCATAACTGAAAAAGTATTAAAGGGAAACTACATATAATGATAAAAGTCTTTGAGAGGAAGTGCCGAGTACAAAGACCATAACTTTTTCTTTGATGATTTTTTCCCTTTTTTGGCTCACCTGAGCACAACATGCTCATAGGAGCTATTGTGGTAGGTGGCCCTCCACATCTGGGTCATATGTTGTCAACAATTGGCTTTAAACAACATCTCCCCCTAAACCACTTCACAGGAATTATTCTTGTGTGACCCTCAACGTAGTTCAAACTGTTTTGGTCTGCTGCATATGTGCATGTAGGTCAACAGAGCTAAAAATAGATTTTAAAAGTGGAAACTTCTAAGATCTTCTCTCTTGAAACCTCAAGCCTCACTGCAGGGGTTTAATGTTTGGTGTGTAACATAGTCCTCTACACTGTTTGCTCTTGTTTGTCAATTGTTCTTTTTATAATTGTGTGTGCATTTAAATGATCTAACAGCTTAAGACATTTTTAGTTGGACACTTTTAGTTTTTGTCTGACTGTTTGATGAGGGTGAGGTGTGGAATGTCTTATTTATTAATAATGTTGATGGCGAATCTGTTTCAGTGATGAACATCTCAACTTCTAGTCAGATAGGATTTGGCATTGACTGCCCAGGATTCTCACCTCCAAGGCAAGATGTTCCAGCGCCTGTGAGTTATTTCCCCTACTTTGATAATGGCTACCTTGCTGTTGCTGCCAGTCTTAACGGGGGAAACATTCTGAAGGCCTTTGTAAGGATACTACAGCAGTGGGTGGGGACTCTGGGTAAGCACACAACGGTCACACAGCGCTCACACAGTCTGTTTCAAAACCATAAACTTTTCTCTTTAAGGTACTTAGTGTCAACATTGGATGCAATGTGAGCATTGGATGTTAAAGTCAGTGAAAATTAAGTGGATCATTTACAGATAAACCATTCACTGAAAATTAGGGGGATCATGATTTACCATTGATTGCAGTTCTTTTATTTATTAAACTTGTTTATGTGCCTTTATGAATTTGTTCATTGCATAATGGATTTCATTTATATTTTTACCATCTCTAGTATTAATTGTGTTTTGTTAATCAATAATTGTAATTAATATTCCAGGTTTAACAATAGATGAAGACAGCATTTGGCTCAAGCTGACAGAGATTGCGTCCAACCCTGAGATAGGTGATGAGTTAAGTAGACCCATTATTCATCCCTATTTATATGGAGAACGTCACAACCCCAGTCTGACAGCCAGTATCAGTGGAATGAGGGAGGATAACTCAACACTGGACTGCATCTTCCACGCGCTCTGCAATGGACTGGTTGCCAATTTACACCAGATGATGCCGTTGTCATTGTTGATAGAGAGTGGTGTTGAGCGCGTGGTGTTGACTGGTTCCGTGATCAGTCGTCAGCCGCATGTGATGACATGTGTGGAGAGGACGTACTCCCCGCTGCGCGTGGTGCTGGGGATGGGGGCAGACGCGTCCTATGGTGCAGCATTAGTAGGGGCCAAATACCTGCAGGCTCAATGAATGTGTGCTGGGAAAACTGGCTAATCAAGAACAATACTTCCAGTTTCAGCGGATAGTGTCATCCCTTGAAGTCTGTGCAGACAGCACAGGCTAATCTTGAATGACACTGACACTTTTAGCCCAGTTTTCCCAGAACAAGGCTCCTATGCAGTATTCAGGGCCTTTCTTACATGTAAACTGTGAGCAAACAGGTCCCGGAGTCACTTTACTTTGGTTGTGAACTTGTGATATAAAGAATCCCACTTCTTCAAAGATGCATAGAAAATAAATTCAGTCGTGGTTTTTGTTACGAAAATATTCAAATAAGGTTAAACAAATATTCAACAAGTATTTCAGGATTCGTTCCCAGCCATATTAAAAAAATATGTTAGTTTATGGATAATCATCAATCAAAAGCGGATTTATTATTACATGTAAATGGTTGTAACGCTCTTGATCGATAATTTAGCAAAAGAAACGTGTATTACCAAGATAGGGTTATATCTAAATTACAGGTATCAAAAGCCTGTGTGGTTTAGGGGTAGTGGATAAGCTTTTGCTTGTTGAGGTCCCAGGTTTGATCCCCAGGACAGGCACATGTAAAAAAAATATGTTGTTTTAATTATTTAAAACTATTCGAGTTTTGTTAGTGAATTAATTAAGTGATATTTTCAAAAATACGAATTCTGTGAACAAGTCCCTTTCCTCAATTTGCCTACTGTGTGTGTGGCCTTTGATGACGATTGAATTGAGATGTTTAAACGTTCAGTGCCATTTCTCTAATAGTCCCTTATTGGCCAGTATAAATTTCTGTCTTCTGTGTCTTTTGTCTGGGTTACAAATTTAAAACAAGAAACGAAATTTGAAATATTTAAATGACAAAAACTGTTTTTGTGCATCAAACTGTCTACATGTACATTTGAGTCTCGCTCTGGGAAAACTGGGCTTTATGCATGTGCTTAAAGTGTCGTCCCAGATTAGCCTGTGCAGAGACGACTCTTTCTGTCTCTTCTTATAGAAAATACAGTTTAGGCCGGAAGTACTTAAAGCACATGCATTTAGCTCGGTTATCACAGAATGAGGCTCATTCACATGTTCTTCGACCAACAGTAGATGTAGTCCACAGTCCACAAATCTTTTGATAAAGTTAGTACTGTCAATGTGTATATCATTTATATACTTAATACTTCATAAGGTATTACCGTAAACAGGATGTATTGGACAAACATTAAGGATACAAAGTCCAAAGTAGAATCTTTAATTAAAACAATACTGCTTTATGCTAATTGGGTTAAGCTTAATATGGTGCATTCATTGTGATTTTTTGTGTGTTTGTCTAATTGTTATATAGTGTGTATTGTGATTTTATGTGCTTTAATTACCATTTTTTTTTTTTTTTTTTTTTTTTTTTTTTTTTTTNTTATTTTATCCGATTTACGGTTTGATGTGTTTTATTTCATTGAATCACTTTGTGATTTGTAGCTGTAGAAAAAGTACAGCAAAATGGCATTGAATGATTTTGCATGTTGCAAACATGAACCATATTGTTTGCCATAAATAAACCTATTTAGGATGTCAAATTTGAATGTGCAGTGAGTAGTAGACCTGTCGGTGTTGTTTGTCTTGATTTACATATTGGGTCTAGCCTTCCATTTTGGGGGAAATATATAGATAAAACTGAGAACAGGGATTACATTTTGAACGTAAATTTGAAATTTGATGACAATTGCACCATTTAAAGAAATCCTCATAGGAGACAGGTCCTATATTACATTTAAGAAAAAAGTGCTATAGAGAAATGTTCCATAGCAATTAAGTCGGTAAAAGCAATGAAGTTGTACACTTACTTGCTGTGCTCTTTGTATTTGCAAAGGCAGAAACCCACTTCTGCTTCCTTAAATAGCCAAACAATTTCTGTAAGTGAACATGATACTACAACAACAGAGTGTTAAACTATTTGACCCTTTCTCTGGAAAACGGGGTTAAATGGAAGTGTGTAAAGTGTCGTTCAAAGATTAGCATGTGCAGTCCACACAGGCTAATCAGGGACGACACTTTCTGCTTTTATGGTATTTTTCGTTTTAAGGAAATGTCTTCTTTGCAAAAATCCAGTTAGGCAGAAAATGTTGTCCCTGATTAGCCTGTGTGTACTACACAGGCTAATGTAGGATTACACTTTAGGCACATTCATTAAGCCCCATTTTCCCAGAGCATGGCTCATGTGTTTTGATACGTTTGCACTATATAACTGTACATGTTTGCACTATGTAACTGTACATGTTTGCACTATATAACTGTACATGTTTGCACTATATAACTGTACATGTTTGCACTATATAACTGTACATGTTTGATACGTTTGCACTATATAACTGTACATGTTTGATACGTTTGCATTATATAACTGTACATGTTTGCACTATATAACTGTACATGTTAGATACGTTTGCACTTTATAACTGTACATGTTTGATACGTTTGCACTATATAACTGTACATGTTTGATACGTTTGCACTATATAACTGTACATGTTTGATACGTTTGCACTATATAACTGTACATGTTTGATACGTTTGCACTATATAACTGTACATGTTTGATACGTTTGCACTATATAACTGTACATGTTTGATACGTTTGCACTATATAACTGTACATGTTTGATACGTTTGCACTATATAACTGTACATGTTTGATACGTTTGCACTATATAACTGTACATGTTTGATACGTTTGCACTATATAACTGTACATGTTTGATACGTTTGCACTATATAACTGTACATGTTTGATACGTTTGCACTATATAACTGTACATGTTTGATACGTTTGCACTATATAACTGTACATGTTTGATACGTTTGCACTATATAACTGTACATGTTTGATACGTTTGCACTATATAACTGTACATGTTTGATACGTTTGCACTATATAACTGTACATGTTTGATACGTTTGCACTATATAACTGTACATGTTTGATACGTTTGCACTATATAACTGTACATGTTTGATACGTTTGCACTATATAACTGTACATGTTTGATACGTTTGCACTATATAACTGTACATGTTTGATACGTTTGCACTATATAACTGTACATGTTTGATACGTTTGCACTATATAACTGTACATGTTTGATACGTTTGCACTATATAACTGTACATGTTTGATACGTTTGCACTATNCACATAGACTCAATGCTCTGAGCTGACCCGACACCAACTGCACATAGACTCAATGCTCTGAGCTGACCCGACACCAACTGCACATAGACTCAATGCTCTGAGCTGACCCGACACCAACTGCACATAGACTCAATGCTCTGAGCTGACCCGACACCAACTGCACATAGACTCAATGCTCTGAGCTGACCCGACACCAACTGCACATAGACTCAATGCTCTGAGCTGACCCGACACCAACTGCACATAGACTCAATGCTCTGAGCTGACCCGACACCAACTGCACATAGACTCAATGCTCTGAGCTGACCCGACACCAACTGCACATAGACTCAATGCTCTGAGCTGACCCGACACCAACTGCACATAGACTCAATGCTCTGAGCTGACCCGACACCAACTGCACATAGACTCAATGCTCTGAGCTGACCCGACACCAACTGCACATAGACTCAATGCTCTGAGCTGACCCGACACCAACTGCACATAGACTCAATGCTCTGAGCTGACCCGACACCAACTGCACATAGACTCAATGCTCTGAGCTGACCCGACACCAACTGCACATAGACTCAATGCTCTGAGCTGACCCGACACCAACTGCACATAGACTCAATGCTCTGAGCTGACCCGACACCAACTGCACATAGACTCAATGCTCTGAGCTGACCCGACACCAACTGCACATAGACTCAATGCTCTGAGCTGACCCGACACCAACTGCACATAGACTCAATGCTCTGAGCTGACCCGACACCAACTGCACATAGACTCAATGCTCTGAGCTGACCCGACACCAACTGCACATAGACTCAATGCTCTGAGCTGACCCGACACCAACTGCACATAGACTCAATGCTCTGAGCTGACCCGACACCAACTGCACATAGACTCAATGCTCTGAGCTGACCCGACACCAACTGCACATAGACTCAATGCTCTGAGCTGACCCGACACCAACTGCACATAGACTCAATGCTCTGAGCTGACCCGACACCAACTGCACATAGACTCAATGCTCTGAGCTGACCCGACACCAACTGCACATAGACTCAATGCTCTGAGCTGACCCGACACCAACTGCACATAGACTCAATGCTCTGAGCTGACCCGACACCAACTGCACATAGACTCAATGCTCTGAGCTGACCCGACACCAACTGCACATAGACTCAATGCTCTGAGCTGACCCGACACCAACTGCACATAGACTCAATGCTCTGAGCTGACCCGACACCAACTGCACATAGACTCAATGCTCTGAGCTGACCCGACACCAACTGCACATAGACTCAATGCTCTGAGCTGACCCGACACCAACTGCACATAGACTCAATGCTCTGAGCTGACCCGACACCAACTGCACATAGACTCAATGCTCTGAGCTGACCCGACACCAACTGCACATAGACTCAATGCTCTGAGCTGACCCGACACCAACTGCACATAGACTCAATGCTCTGAGCTGACCCGACACCAACTGCACATAGACTCAATGCTCTGAGCTGACCCGACACCAACTGCACATAGACTCAATGCTCTGAGCTGACCCGACACCAACTGCACATAGACTCAATGCTCTGAGCTGACCCGACACCAACTGCACATAGACTCAATGCTCTGAGCTGACCCGACACCAACTGCACATAGACTCAATGCTCTGAGCTGACCCGACACCAACTGCACATAGACTCAATGCTCTGAGCTGACCCGACACCAACTGCACATAGACTCAATGCTCTGAGCTGACCCGACACCAACTGCACATAGACTCAATGCTCTGAGCTGACCCGACACCAACTGCACATAGACTCAATGCTCTGAGCTGACCCGACACCAACTGCACATAGACTCAATGCTCTGAGCTGACCCGACACCAACTGCACATAGACTCAATGCTCTGAGCTGACCCGACACCAACTGCACATAGACTCAATGCTCTGAGCTGACCCGACACCAACTGCACATAGACTCAATGCTCTGAGCTGACCCGACACCAACTGCACATAGACTCAATGCTCTGAGCTGACCCGACACCAACTGCACATAGACTCAATGCTCTGAGCTGACCCGACACCAACTGCACATAGACTCAATGCTCTGAGCTGACCCGACACCAACTGCACATAGACTCAATGCTCTGAGCTGACCCGACACCAACTGCACATAGACTCAATGCTCTGAGCTGACCCGACACCAACTGCACATAGACTCAATGCTCTGAGCTGACCCGACACCAACTGCACATAGACTCAATGCTCTGAGCTGACCCGACACCAACTGCACATAGACTCAATGCTCTGAGCTGACCCGACACCAACTGCACATAGACTCAATGCTCTGAGCTGACCCGACACCAACTGCACATAGACTCAATGCTCTGAGCTGACCCGACACCAACTGCACATAGACTCAATGCTCTGAGCTGACCCGACACCAACTGCACATAGACTCAATGCTCTGAGCTGACCCGACACCAACTGCACATAGACTCAATGCTCTGAGCTGACCCGACACCAACTGCACATAGACTTAATGCTCTGAGCTGACCCGACACCAACTGCACATAGACTCAATGCTCTAACATTTGATACACGTTTCATGAAACTCCTAAAGAGGGTGTATATGGGAGATATGGAGCAAAAATGAAAACAAAGGCTCGCACAATTTACTTTTTATTAAAACTGTGACAGTAAAAATACATAACTGCCTTCTGCTCTTTGTCACAATGCTCTGAAAATCCATCAAAGGGTATGGGAGAAATGATGGTAACAAAAGTGTTACAGACAGTCTGACGGATGAACAAAGTGTAATTTCATCATCCCCCACCCCTTCTTGTGGGCGATGATAGAATTACAACTATAGATACCTGAACTCCACCATGACAACTAAAGATAACTATACTCCACCATGACAATGATAGATATCTATAATCCATCATGACAACTATAGATACCTGAACTCCACCATGACAACTAAAGATAACTATACTCCACCATGACAACTATAGATATCTATACTCCACAATGACAACTATAGATATCTGTACTCCACCATGACAACTATAGATATCTATACTCCACCATGACAACTATAGATATCTATACTCCACCATGACAACGCTAGATATCTATACTCCATCATGACACCTATAGATATCTATACTCCACCATGACAACTATAGATATAAATACTCCACAATGACAACTATAGATATCTATACTCCACCATGACAACTATATGTATCTATACTTCACCATGGCAACTATAGATATCTATACTCCACCATGACAACTATAGATATCTGTACTCCACCATGACAACTATAGATATCTATACTCCACCATGACAACTATATATATATATTCTCCACCATGACAACGCTAGATATCTATACTCCATCACGGCAACTATAGATATCTATACTCCGACATAACAACTATAGATAACTATACTCCATAATGACAACAATAAATTTAATAAAAATAATCCAAAACAATGTCGTGTACACATGCAAACCATAAGCAAATATGATGTATTGAAAAGATCAATAATAAAAATGACAAGAAACCCAGTTTTAAAATATAATTATATTTATTTTTTAATCATTTGTAAGGCAGGCAACATGGCGTTAGACATCAGGGTTATGTTCCGTTCTGTTTTACATATATGTGTCCTTCATGACCACCCAGGCCTTGGAAATGTCGAGGATAACGGGGGTGTTATTGAGATGAGTGCCGAAGGAGAAACAGTTTCCCCCGCCGCCCAAAATCAGGAACCGGTTGTCCTCCAACAGCAGACTGGTGTGCCGATGTAACATCACAAGCTGATCTCTCTCCATGGACTGTTGAAGAGAAAAGAGAATGAGGGAAAAGAGAATAGACAGAACAAAATGGAGAGAAAACAAAATGAAAACAAAGAGAATAATTATAATAAAGAGAAAAAAAGAATGACAAAAGTTGATTCAGAAATTTGTATTCCATACAAAGAAAGAATCACTTGTCATTTGATTTGTTAATTTAAATTTGTGATACCAGATAACTAAAGTGCGTAAGTAGCCAAATGCTCGTACATAAATGAAGTTTATAAAACATTCATTTAAAAACATTCAGTCAAATATTGATAGATTAACAAGTCTATAGAACATGAATTGACATCAAAGTCTTGTGATTTAACTGTTAAGCACCTGAAATTTGATTGTTTGACTTCAGATGAATTTTATTGGCTGAAGCTACACATTTAAACGTGCACAATAACATGCATCTATGTTTACATGCTTATATTATTTGTTCTCTTAAGATTACATATGGCCCATAAAATACCGGGAGTGTGAACTCTGCACTGCTGCCTGTTGGGAGATGAACAATGGCCACGCCCGGGAGCGTATGTGACACTCCCACTCCTCCAATCAGCACAAGGAAATCACCAACAACGTGCGCAGTGTGAGAGTACCTGGAGAAATGAATATGAAAGTCATGTTAAAGAGGACCAGAAGAAATGAGGTGTCTTTACATATGACTACATGAAAGGACGCAAGTTACCATAATTGTGTATATATGTTTGAACCTCGTTCTGGAAAAACTGGGGTTAATGCATGTGCGTCGAGTGTCGTCCAAGATAAGCCTGTGCAGTACGCACAGGCTTATCAGGGAAGACACTTTCCACATTTAATGGATTTTCGCTAAGAAGAGACTTCCTTTAAACAGAAAATTGCATATAGACGACTCTTTATGCATATGCATTAACCCAGTTTTCCCAAAACGAGGCTCGTATAATAAAATGCTTCAATTTGTGGAATGATGTTGAAATTCTTAAGCAACATTAGGCAACTAGATTGAATTCTACTATACCTGGCCTGTATCTGATTGGTCAGCAGGGACCAAGTATGTGTCTCCAGGTCTAACAAGTGCACAGAGTTCAAGGGCCTGTGGTTGTCCTGGAGACCACCTGCCACGACCATGTACAGGTTCCACACACTGGCAGTGTGCGAGTGGCAGGGAACCAACTGGGCCCCCAATGTGGACAACTGCAAGAAATAAGGCCCGAGTTACGCATGCAATCGAGAATCGATTGATCCAGATTTGCCACCACAAATAAGAACAGCATCCCAGGTCTTGTAAAAGGATTCATTTCCTTTCAACAAAAATCCCAAACATAGCCTCTAACAATATTCACATGTTTTTTTTTTGTATAAAATAGTTGAACTGCTGAGCATGTTATGTCCATGTGGGATTTTTGAATGAGTTGCATTCTGAGAAAACAAGGCTAAATGCATATGCAAACATTTTCCTCCCAGATAAGCCCACGCAGTCAAAACAGGCTAATCAGGGACGACACTTTTTGCTTGTATGTAATTATTCATTTAAATGAGGTCTCTTCTAAACAAAAATCCGGTGTAGGCGGAAAGTGTCGTCCCTGATAAGACTGTGCTGACTGCAGAGGCTTATCAACAATAGCTCAAACTATTAAGTATATTTTTTATGAATGAGCAGTCATTCAAACATACCTGTGTCCAGTGATTGTTGTGTAGAGTGTAGAGCCAGCAGTCATTTAAGCCCAGCTCTGACTGCGTTCTGCCTCCGAATATAATCACTACCTCTTCACCTGATGTAAATAGAAAGTCAACAAATATTAGCACTACCTTCTCACTTGGGGTTATTAGAAAGTCAACAAATAATAGCACTACCTCTTCACTTGGGGTAATTAGAAAGTCAACAAACAATAGCACTACCACTTCACTTGGGGTAAATAGAAAGTCAAAAACAAATGTCAGCACTACCTCCTCACTTGGGTGGGTATTAGAATGACAACAAATATCAGCACTACCTCCGCACTTTTGTAAATAGAAAGTCAACAAATATCAGCACTACCTCTTCACTTGGGTGGGTATTAAGAAAGACAACACATATCAGCACTACCTCCTTACTTGGGTGGGTATTAGAAAGACAACACATATGAGCACTACCTCCTCACTTGGGAGGGTAATAAGAAAGACAACAAATATTAGTACTACCTTCTCACTTGGGTGGGTAAATAGAAAGTCAACAAATATCAGCACTACCTCTTCACTTGGGTGGGTAATTAGAAAGACAACAAATATCAGCACTACCTCCTCACTTGGGCAGGTAATTAGAAAGACCACAAATATCAGCACTACCTTCTCACTTGGGGGTGGTTATTAGAAAGTCAACAAATATCAGCACTACCTCCTCACTTGGGTGGGTATTAGAAAGACAACAAATATCAGCACTCCCTCCTTACTTGGGTGGGTATAAGAAAGACAACACATATCAGCACTACCTCCTCAATTGGGTGGGTGAATAGAAAGACAACAAATATCAGCACTACCTCCTTACTAAGGTGGGTGAATAGAAAAACAACAAATATCAGCACTACCTCCTTACTTGGGTGGGTGAATAGAAAGACAAAAAATATCAGCACTACCTTCTCAATTGGGCGGGTAATTAGAAAGACAACAAATATCAGCACTACCTGCTCACTTGGGCAGGTATTAGAAAGTCAACAAATGTCAGCACTACTTCCTCACTTGGGCAGGTATTAGAAAGTCAACAAATGTCAGCACTACCTCCTCACTTGGGTGGGTAATTAGAAAGACAACACATATCAGCACTACCTCCTCAATTGGGTGGGTAATAAGAAAGACAACTAATATCAGCACTACCTTCTCAATTGGGCAGGTAATTAGAAAGTCAACAAATGTCAGCACTACCTCCTCACTTGGGCAGGTATTAGAAAGTCAACAAATGTCAGCACTATCTCCTCCCTTGGGTGGGTATTAGAATGACAACAAATATCAGCACTACCTCCGCACTTGGGGTAAATAGAATGTCAAGAAATGTCAGCACTACCTCCTCACTTGGGTGGGTATTAGAAAGACAACACATAGCAGCACTACCTCCTCACTTGGGTGGGTATTAGAAAGACAACAAATATTAGTACTACCTTCTCACTTGGGTGGGTATTAGAAAGACAACAAATATCAGCACTATCTCTTCACTTTGGGGGTGGTCATTAGAAAGACAACAAATATCAGCACTACCTCCTAACTTGGGGAGGTAATTAGACAGACAACAAATATCAGCAATACCTTCTCACTTGGGGGTGGTTATTAGAAAGACAACAAATATCAGCACTACCTCCTTACTTGGGTGGGTATTAGAAAGACAACAAATATCAGCACTACCTCCTCACTTGGGTGGGAATTAGATAGAAAACAAATATTAGTACTACCTCCTCACTTGGGTGGGTATTAGAAAGACAACAAATATCAGCACTACCTACTCACTTGGGTGGGTAATTAGAAAGACAACACATTGTGACGTAATAACACATTATTGTTTTTAGGGAACTCACAGGAACACAACAAAGTNGGATCCGCCTATGAATATTCGTATATAAAGAGCTTTAAAACGCATTACTTTACCCGGATGTATTTACAGTTAAAAATATACCTTCTAACAATTTCCAAGAAAGTAAAATTCGCCCAAATGCACCCTCGGAAAACAGGGTTTCTACAATGCGATTTCGACAAAAGCACTGCACTTCAATAAACGCCCCAAACGTTAATCCTTTTACTCAACGTAGTCCCCATTTAAATGCACCAAAATGTTGCAGACATATATAGGATACAGGAAATAACCATACAAAGCATGGATGCGAAGAAAAATAGGAACTCTTTAGAAATTAGCTCTACTTGGTACAAACTGGTTTAGTGTAATATAACCTTGCACGTGATATCATTGGGCGCCAGAATGAGAAAAATGGAAAAAGATTTTAACAAGTTATATCGATGAATAGAGCCAAAGAAGCCGTTCGTTTATAAATTTGAGGTAGGTGAATAGTTACAAAGCGACCCCTCTCATTGATTGCTCTATGTTACAACTTGTGATATCACTCCAATTTAGAATCTTATCAAATACATATTTTGTGACACATTTTCGCGACATTGGAATACGTATGTATTTATGTATGTAAATATGAAGACATATTGATGTAAATATGTAGACACAAGGGTGTTGGAGTAGTTTATTATAATCTGTTTTGACCGAAAAAGCATAGCTCTATCAATAAACAACTTTCAGCGCAGGCATTGAAATTCCTTATTTGAAGAACTTAATTGTTTTGTTTACTCCAGTCCAGCAGAAGTCCCAACAATGCAACACTGCAAACACCTACAATCATGATGTAAACATGCGTCTGTTCCACCTACTCAATTGATAAATAAACCAATATTTTCCGGTCAAGATCCATAGGACCCAACATAAGATTTTTTCTACTGTTGCAATGGGTGGTGGGCGGCAAGAGGTTGGTGGACAATGAATGGTCTTACATTGATATATATTTAATAATGGATACTGAATCTGAACGTAGTTCTTCTTGAATGCTTTGAGCTTTAATGAGTACATATCAGGGGCGACAGGGGCGGCGGCTGCCACCCCAATATTTTGGGCAAAAAAGAAATTTCGGCAAAGACCTTTTTTCATTTTTTTTTCATTTCAATACCCGTATATTTGAAAATATCTTTACCATGAAGCAAGGTTATCACGCTTTCACGGTTATGACACGTGTATTGTTGAATGTCATCACCCGCCCACGGTAATGTGCGTGTCAATTATGTTGTTAATTGCTCAGTCTCTTTTATAACGATAATCCCTTTATTCTTGAGTATTTAAACCTGGGAATCTTTAATTGTCAGTATGATCTTTGCCAGTGTTCAGTATTCAATGTAAAAATGACCTTGTGGTATCTGAATGGTTGCCGGTCAGCGTGAAAATTAAAAAACAACTATATAGACAAATTACCATAATTGATTACGATAGCGTTCACATTTGATTGTCCTGTTATATTATAGTTGTATGTTTCATGCGATTTGGTAATATTGTTACTGTACATACATGTATAAAAATACATCAAATAAAACTTAATACTAATAAGCATCTTAATTTGACTTTTAGCGTATGTTTAATCAGTATTGACGTTACATGATCCCTATTGTTGTGTCGCCTGCAACAAAGTAGCTGCGACATATAATGATCACTTCTCCATCGTCTGTCACAACTTTTGTAATTCAGAATATGCCTGCAATAGACGTGTATAAGGTCAGGTATCAGGCATATAAACGCACCAGAATGTGCCATTTTATGCTAAAATTTGATGCCAACAATGGGAGGGGGATTCCCCCTCCCATACCTGACCCCTCCGCCGCCCCAATGTCAATTTGCGTCCGACGCCCCTGCATATGTACAGCTCAATGTTCTTCCTGATAAAATCAAATTTCATGTAAAAAAAATATGTCTCATTTGTATGTCTATTAAATCGAGTTCAATTAACCTTATACATTGTAACAAGCACTAAACATGTTACCATCAACATCAATTTGCGTCTTTTGTGGAGAAATCCTTGAAACAAAAAAACTTGAATAAAAACCCGTTGTCAAACCAAAAGCCAAAGTTTTGAATTTACGATTAAATCTATCTTACGGAGGTTCCGAAGATGGTGGATGTATCACAATTGGTTGATTAGACACGCAATCTATCTTGTGAAGGATTCCAGAGAGAGTCTATGTACAACTTTTGCATATTTTCACATTCGGAATACTCTGCGTTGTCACTTGCAAAATTTACACATATTCACGAACTGTTGACATGTTTGAAACTTGGATTTAAATCATTATTGTGCAACCACACCATATAACATAAGTTGTTTTCATTTGCACATTACGGATATATTTATTATCTTTTTGTGTTTCTTTATGCCAGAAATAGTTTATGTGGCTCATATTACTGATTAACGTGCCGCCTAGATTCCAGGTGGCGACTTTTCATGAAAAAAGCTATTATCAGTTGCAATTCCCAGCGACCCGAAGGGTCAATAGCGGGGGGTTGGATAATTGCAACTAAATCTGAATCGTACGTTTTATTGGCCAAGTTTGGCTTCTTTAAAACTCTCTGTAGATGTTTAATTCACAGTGCTGTCATGAAGTAAATTTGGGCTGGGACGGTATTGGGTTAACCAGGTAAACAAACCTAACAAAACACGTTCTGCGCCTCAGATCCCTAAAATTGGGACATGTACAGTTCATTTAAAATCAAATTTACGTATATAGTTATCTTATTATGCCCCCAGTAGGGTGGCATATAGCAGTTGAACTGTCAGTCTGTCAGTCTGTGTGTCCGTCCGAAAACTTTAACATTGGCCATAACTTTTGCAATATTGAAGATAGCAATTTGATATTTGGCATGCATGTGAAAGGTCAAGGTCAAGGTCATCCTTCAAGGTAAGAGATCAACAAACAAAATCCAAGGGAAGTAACAAGCTTTTAAGGGAGATAATTTCTATACCTGCCAAATGATAAATAGAAATTTTATTTCAAAGCGGCGCAGTAGGGGCATTGTGTTTCTAACAAACACATCTCTTGTTAGTGATTGATATACCTAAATGGCCAGTTTGTTGACATTTGTATTTTAATTCTGCTTTGCCATATTATTTCGTGACCCGATAATATTTATCATTTAAACTTTAAAAATTCTGATAATTGCTTTCTGCTTTTAAAACTGTGCCTGTTGCATTATTTAATTGATATACAACATTTTTTTTTATTGCTGCAAGGTATTTCGTTGCTTCCTTACCAGTATTTATGTGGAGGATTTTTTTGGCTACATAAAAAGGGCTACAAAACAGACCCAATCCCTAAGCAAACAGACCCGATCCCAAACTGAAATTGGAATAAAAATCCCAATTTTTCTTTTTTAGAAAGAAGCGTCTTATGATTATTTTATATCGTAATTTTATATCATAAACATCTAACAAAGAATAAAACTATAATTTATATGATTTTGTCCTGATAAGTCAATATTTGTCGATAAACAATTCCCATTTGTGCCATTTCATAGATTTAAAAAATTCCAATTTGACCAGACTCCTTTTCCCAAAATAGCTGGAAAAAACCCTGATGTGTGTTTAGTTTGAATATTGTTTGACATTCTTCAGTCACTGTCACACTTAACTATCAAACTATCAGTTTCTGCAAAGATCTATACAATTATATAGATCTTTGGTTTCTGGAAACATTTGTTTAAATAGCAATTTTCATACCCGTTTAGTGTAAATTTCTTGAATTTTCAACTGAGAAATTAAATTGTTTTGAACTATTTTGTGGTTTAAATATTTTTCTTCACAATACTGCGTGACAGTGTGTTTTCACACTGTGTCATAGTTCAGTGTTGTGTTGTTAATTTTCCTAGCCCAGTGACCGAGTTCATTTACCAAATTGATCTATTTATTTCTAGCNTATCAAAATGCCAGCCAGAGTTATCTTACTTTGCCTGTCCAGTCCTCTAATGATAGTTAGTAAGTGTACCAAGTTTGAATGCAATAGCTTCGATACTTTAAGAGAAAAGTGGACCTAAACACAAAACTTAACCGGACGCCGACGCAGACGCTGACGCCGACGCTCAGGTGATGACAATAGTTCATTTTTTTTTCAAAAAAATAGATGAGCTTAAAACGCACTAAGTGACCCTGTGACCTATTTTTTGGACCGGCATGGCCCATGTTCAAACTTGGCCTAGAGATCATCTAGATAAAACTTCTGACCAAGTTTGGTGAAGATTGGATGAAAACAACTTGAATAAGAGAGCTGACAACTTGCTGAATGTTTAAAACGCACTAAGTGACCTTGTTTTTGACCCGGCATGACCCATATTCAAACTTGGCCTAGACATCATCTAGATACAACTTCTGAAAAAGTTTAGTCAAGATCGTATGAAAATAACATGAATTAGAGAGCGGACACTTAATACGGACCGACCTACAGACAGACAGACAGACAGACCAACCGACAGACAGACAAGTTCACTCTTAAATACCCCCCTAAACTTTGTTTGTGGGGGTATAACTAAAAAGTAAAGTAAAAATGTGTTAAAGCGCACATTTAATTAAATAAGTAAAAATTAAATGTACTTCTGCAGATTGATAAAACTTTCTATTAAGGTCAATTAATTAATAGTAATATGCAAGAAAACTCATATTTTTTTGTTTAGAATAAATTGAAATCATTTGTTATGCTGATGGCCTCATTTTATTCCATAATTTAATGGCCTAAAACATGTTTTCATGCAGTACAGGCATACAGTACAGAAATGACTGTCTGATATTTACCTTGATATTGCGTGGCAACAGCAGAGTGGCGCCACCTAGGGCACGGCACATCACCAGTTGCCATAGGTACCACAGTACAATGAACGTCTAGCGTAAACTTCCTGTCTTGAATCGCATTTGAATCTTCATTATGCGCTACACTGTCATAGTTTCTGTCCATATCACAGTTGCTTTGCACACTCATTGCCACACCATGACAGTCCTGCTTGTTTTTTGAGCCGGAAACCAAATTTAGGTCAAAACCTTTATCACAACTTTCAGAATGTATCATAGCGTTATCTGACAGTTTTCTGTCAACGTCTCCACATTGCAGGCATGATGGTAGCACAGAATGTCTTGTTTCTATGGTAACAATTTGGCTGCAGATTTTCATGGGTGACAGTCGACCTCCGATCAACAAGATGCGGCCATCTTGTAAACGAGTAACAGATGCATGCATTCTGCTCACTGAAACACAGTTAGATCCTGAATAAACATTTACAATGGGAATGTTACCTTAAATAGAGTACACTGAGAATTGAATGAATTTGAACTGAACATCTTGTGTAGCAGAACTAAACATCTTGTGTAGTAAAACTGAACATCTTGTATAGTAGAACTGAACGTCTTGTGTAGTAGAATAATTATGAGGACCATAACGTTTAAAGAACATAAACACATTTTTGAGCAATGATGGAGGAACAAAAATGCAAATCATGAAATTGCACTTGTAAAACCCGACAAAACTTGGAAAGGGCTCGTGGCTCTCTTCAGATAAGAGTATTATACAGAGTGAGCACTGAGACAGTTAAATATCTGTTTTTACTAACAAAATAACAGATCATTCTTCCTCTGAAACAACTATCTATGAATCAACTATCTATGAAACAACTATCTATGAAACAACAATCTATGAAACAACTATCTATGAAACAACTATCTATGATTAAACATTACACATGGTAGGTTCACACAGAGAAATTTAACTCATATCATGTGTTCAATGTGAAATACTTAACTGGTAAACACAATTAATTATAAGAGGTATTTACTTTTCTAAAGTAGTTTTATGCAAATTAATCTATAACTTAAACAAAATTGAGAATTTAACAAATGATCTCCCAAGTTTTTCCTCAGGAGCTGACCTTCAACTTGTTTGTTGTCCTGGTCGGGGTACACTATCTGTGTTTCCATGGAGACAGTATCCAGGGCAACCATTTCTGACACCCGCATGTGCCTGCCCGCCTGCTCCCCAAACCCACCCAGGGTGAGTACACAACCTCCGCCCTGGGGGGAGGTCACATGACCAAACCTTCTTAGAGAAGAGTTTTGCAGGGGAGTGAATGACAGGCTGATGCAATCCGCATACAGAGTTGTCTGTTCTTGAGCTGCAAAGTTAAAATACATACACCAGTCTAAGAAATATAATTGTATAGGCAAATAGGTTAAGTCATATAGAATTTGTAATTGCTTGGTTTAAAGTTAACAAGCCCAAATACTATTTAATATTATTTGTACATATGAGAAAGTAGAGAATCTTTGAACTGCATTCTACAAGCATGTAGGACTAGTTATACCAGAATTATTGCAACAACAAGAGAAAGACAAAAGATATTTGCTGTTGGGCTAGTTAAAGAGTTTTACCACTGATACACCATAAATTGTCATGTACATTATTTATCCACTTATAAAAAGTAAATGAAGAAATCTCAAAAACCTACGGCAGCTTGAACAAAGCCCATCATACATGTGTACCAGCAAAATGGTTAACAATTCATTAATACTTTAACCTTTTTCTTTGTTTAGTTGAAGAAATGTTTATTGTATGTTATCTACTTCTTTATAATCCAAATTTATTAAGCATTTTACAACAGCCACCATAGATAAACAGACATTAACAAGCACTGAGCAGTCATAGCAACATGTAACTGACAATTTATTATGTCTGTCTCTCACAACAGCACCACTAAAAATATCTTCTAGACAATTGAGCTGCCCTCTGAGAAAACCGGGCTTAATACATGTGTGTAAAATGTCATCATAGATTAGCCTGTGCTATTTGCACAGGCTAAATTAGGACGACACTTTCCGCCTAGACTGGACTTTCATTTAGAAGAGGCTATCTTTAAACAACAATTCCAATAAAAAGACTGCACAGGCTGCACAGGCTAATGTGGGACAGACTGCACAGGCTGCACAGGCTAATGTGGGACAGACTGCACAGGCTGCACAGGCTAATGTGGGACAACATGCGCTTGCATGAGGAGATGATTTACCAGAACGCGACTCAATTTTTAAGGAATGGCTCTCATAGCTATGGAGGCTGATTTGTGCCATATTGCTTCGGCATGGGTCTAGGTTTGAAAAGCGGTCACATGACAACATTCTGGAAAGACAAATATACTCGCGGATACAACAATAAGTACATTTGTCATTCTTTCTTGTTGGAACGTTGTCACCCTTCAAGTCTGAAAGAACAATATGGCCAAATAAGCCATCATACGCAACAACACCAACACCTCCTTACCGTTATCTCCCTCTGGGAGGAGTGGGGGGCAGGTCCCGTTGTGTGCCGTGAGGATGAAGTAGTGTGAGCCCTTGAGATGGAGCTCCTCGTATTCATCAAACATCTCGAGTCTCTCAACACGAGCCCTCTCTGACGACTCGAGAACCGAGCTGTTAAACTGGTTCAGGTCGAGGGCTCTTACTTCCTCCCAGCCCTGAGGGGTAGAAATGGGAGAAAAGAAAAATAGGAATTTACAGAGAATATTGCTTCAGGTGAAAAAATGTTTTTTATGCCAGCACATGTATGGTTTGGTGAAAGGACATTTTACCTGCTTTAACAGAATTTTTTGTTTAAAAAGAGGTCTCTTCTACCAAAATTCCAATGTTCTGCAGGACTACACAGGTTAATCTGTGAAGACTCGTTACGCTCATGCATTTAGCCTGGTTTTCCCAGAGCACGGCTCGTTTAAATTTATCACATCGTTAAGTTTGTTTTACGAATACTGATGTGACAAAAGGATTAACATCGAGGATTGAAGTGAAAATTATACAGAAATTGTACAAAATTATTTATATTAACAAGTATTAGAAAACAGCAAAAATAATTTTGATTACATGGTTGACAACAATAACAACATTGTGGATGCTTTGGTTCAAAAATATTTTGTAAAAAGCAGAAAGTGTAGCCCCTGATTAGCCTGTGTGCACTGCACATTCTATTCTGGGACAACACTTTAGACATATGCATTAAGCCCTGTTTTCCCACAGCGCAGCTCATTTCTTTCAATTTTAAGGAGAGCTGACCGGTCTTTTCCAGGGAACAAATGAGGAGCAAAGAGGGAATTTTCTGGAATTTGTAAAATCATTTCAAAACTTATAAACATGAATAGTAATTATACAAGATATTAATTTTATACAAAAATGAATAAAATGTTTTAAAATCAATTTCATAAATTAAATTTAATTTATTTGACTGTTTTTCTCTAAAAATTACTCTGTTCATAAAACATTCCTGCATTATTTAAGCATTCTTTTTCTTTTAAAAAATTTACATGTACACAGGATTTGTTACGACATACAATGTTTTGAAATACATATATTAAATTTGATTTATTTTACTGTTTTTCTCTAAAAAATACTCTGTTCACAAACAGTCTTACAGCTTGTTTTTTTTTCTCCATAAATTTAACCTTAAAAGGGGATTCCTTGTGTCAAAATATGGGTAAGATCTCTTACTATTCCCAAGGGGAATGTCACTTGTGGCAAAAAATTTATTGGCATAAAAACAGCCTGTAAACTTTTTCAAATGTTTTCTTTTCTTCCATCACTGAAAGCTATGGGTTCAACATTTCAGGAATATTTAGACAACTCACCAGTTTCATAAAGCGGTTCATCTGTGATACCAGAGTGGGGAAGTGGTTGATACACTTCAGGGGGGAGCCTATGGTGACGAAGTGGTTCTGCCTGCAAAAATATGAGCCTTGCTCTGGGAAAACGGGGCCTAATGCATGTGCGTAAAATGTTGTCCCAGATTAGCCTGTGCAGTCTGCAGAAGCTAATCAGGGAAGACACTTTACAGTTTTATGGCTTTTTTTGTTTTAAGGAAGTCTCTTCTAAACAAAAACAATGTCTATGCGGAATGTGTAGCCCTGATAATTAAGCCTGTGCGAATCTGGGATGACACTTTAGGAACATGTATTAAGCCCTGTTTTCCAATAGCAAGGCTCATTTACATTTTTAATCCTCCAAATATAATCACATTCTATTGTTGAAAGGTTGTCATTACTCTTTAAGGGTTAAAGTAAAACAGTCTGTTAAAATATTATAAACAGTCTGTGAAATCGTTATCATTTTGTATGTGTGTTATTTCTGAAAGTCAGAGGCACAATTAATTATATCAGTTTAAATAATTATGCTAATAATACCAACAAATTAAAAAATGTTGACTGATAATTTATTAATCAAAATGTGTACATACATAAATAAGCCAAATGAATCACTCGGATTTATCTGAAAAAAAAATGGGAAAATCGGTAAAATCTTGGGGAATAGATTTCTTTTAAATATACAAACGGTATCAATACATGCAATAGCAAGCAGATATTGTTTACCACACAAACATGTTACAAATGTCATGTTTCCTATGTACGTCAAATTTCAGTACCAATAACACTAAATACATTTGCACAATCATTTCAATACATTGTCAAGCACACAACATGGGCTATACTAGATCAGAAACTTGATCACAATTCAAAATGAACAGGGTTTAATGCATGTGCATAGAAAAATGTCCACACTTTCCACCAAAGTGGATTTTTTCGAAGAAGAAACTTCCTTGAAACAAAAAAACAACAAATAGAAGCGGATAGTGCAGTCCCAGATAAGCCTGTGCCGACTGCACAGGCTAATCTGGGACAACAATTACACACATGCATGGAACCCAGTTTTCTCAGAGCAACGCTCAAATATGGGCCAATCAAAATGCTTGTTTCCACGGAGGTCTGATTTTCAGTTAGGGAAGTAAAAGATGTTAAATACTCAAAGTTTCAAATTAATAATGTCCATAGTAAAAGGGCCAGATAAACATAAGAAATATTGGTCTACGGTTTGTAGGCTTTGAAATAGATCAACGACTTAATAAGCTACACTATTTAAACTCAGTCTTTTCTAAATAAAATCTTTCATTTGATTGCCAGTTGCTGAAAAAGTCAATTACTATTTAAAATGATAAATACATACATTTTCTTTCAATTATTTATGTATTTATTTTTAATTTTTATTTTTGGAGGGGGGGCAGAGGGGGACTCATTACAAATGTCAGTTATTAATTCATTCAAACTGCTGGCTACTACTGGTATGGGTCATTTTTACACCATCAGGGTGCATGTAACATGCTCATAAATGTCTCACCTGCTCATACATGTCTCACCTGCTCATACACATCTCACCTGCTCATACATGTCCACATGCTCATACATGTCTCACCTGCTCATACATNTGTGTGAGGTGAATGTGTATGTGTGAGTTGGGTGTGTACATGTGAGGTGAATGTTTATGTGTGAGTTGGGTTTAGTTTAGTGTGTATGTGTGAGGTGAATGTGTATGTGTGAGATGGGTTTGTTGCGTGTGTACGTGTGAGGTGAATGGGTGAGTTGGGTGTCTACGTGTGAGGTGAATGTGTATGCGTCAGTTGGGTGTGTATGTGTGAGGTGAATGTGTATGTGTGAGTTGGGTGTGTATGTGAGTTGAATGTGCATGTGTGAGTTGGGTTAGTTGGGTGTGTATGTGTGAGTTGAATGTGTATGTGAGAGTAGGGTTAGTTGGGTGTGTACATGTGAGGTGAATGTGTAGTTGTGAGTTTGGTTAGTTGGGTGTGTAATTGTGAGGTGAATGTGTACGTGTGAGTTGGGTGAGTTGGGTGTGTATGTGTGTGTTGAATGTGCATGTGTGAGTTGGGTTAGTTGGGTGTGTACATGTGAGGTGAATGTGTATGTGTGAGTTGAATGTGTATGTGAGAGTAGGGTTAGTTGGGTGTGTACATGTGAGGTGAATTTGTATGTGTGAGTTGGGTGTGTACATGTGAGGTTAATGTGTATGTGTGAGTTAGGTGTGTACGTGTGTGGTGAATGTGTATGTGTTAGTTGGGTGTGTACATGTGAGTTGAATGTGTTTGTGTGAGTTGGGTGTGTATGTGTGAGTTGGGCTAGTTGGGTGTGTACCTGTGAGGTGAATGTGTATGTGTGAGTTGGGTTAGTTGGGTGTGTACGTGTAAGGTGAATGTGTATGGGTTAGTTGGGTGTGTATGTGTGATGTGAATGTGTATGGGTGAGTTGGGTGTTTACGTGTGAGGTGAATGTGTATGTGTGAGTTGGGTGTGTAAGTGTGAGGTGAATGTGTATGGTTGAGATAGGTGTGTACGTGTGAGGTGAATGTGTACTGGTGAGAAAGGTGTGTACGTGTGAGGTGAATGTGTAAGCGTGAGTTGGGTGTGTATGTGTGAGGTGAATGAGTACGTGTGAGTTGGGTTAGTTGGGTGTGTACGCGTGAGGTGAATGTGTATGTGTGAGTTGGGTGAGTTGCGTGTGTACGTGTGAGGTTAATCTGTATGTGTGAGTTGGGTGTGTACGTGTGAGGTGAATGTGTATGTGTGAGTTGGGTTAGTTGGGTTTGTAGGTGTGAGGTGAATGTGTATGTGTGTGTTGGGTTAGTTGGTTGGGTACGTGTGAGGTGAATGTGTATTTGTGAGTTGGGTTAGTTGGGTGTGTACATGTGAGGTGAATGTGTATGTGTTAATTGGGTTAGTTGGGTGTGTAGGTGTGAGGTGAATGTGTATGTGAGAGTAGGGTTAGTTGGGTGTGTACATATGAGGTGAATGTGTAGTTGTGAGTTTGGTTAGTTGGGTGTGTAATTGTGAGGTGAATGTGTACGTGTGAGTTGGGTGAGTTGGGTGTGTATGTGTGTGTTGAATGTGCATGTGTGAGTTGGGTTAGTTGGGTGTGTACATGTGAGGTGTATGTGTATGTGTGAGTTGAATGTGTATGTGAGAGTAGGGTTAGTTGGGTGTATACATGTGAGGTGAATGTGTATGTGTGAGTTGGGTGTGTACATGTGAGGTTAATGTGTATGTGTGAGTTAGGTGTGTACGTGTGAGGTGAATGTGTATGTGTTAGTTGGGTGTGTACATGTGAGTTGAATGTGTATGTGTGAGTTGGGTGTGTATGTGTGAGGTGGATGTGTATGTGTTAGTTGGGTGTGTACATGTGAGTTGAATGTGTATGTGTGAGGTGAATGTGTATGTGTGAGGTGGATGAGTACGTGGGAGTTGGGTTAGTTGGGTGTGTACCTGTGAGGTGAATGTGTATGGGTGAGCTGGGTTTGTTGGGTGTGTACGTGTGAGGTGAATGTGTATGGGTGAGTTGTGTGTGCATGTGTGAGGTGAAGGTGTATGTGTTATGTGGGTTAGTTGGGTGAATTCGTGTGAGGTGAATGTGTATGTGTGAGTTAGGTTAGTTGGGTGTTTACATGTGAGGTGAATGTGTATGTGTGAGTTGGGTGTGTACGTGAGAGGTGAATGTGTATGGGTGAGTTGGGTGTGTTGGGTGTGTACACGTGAGGTGAATGTGTATGTGTGAGTTGGGTTAGTTGACTGTTTATGTGTGAGGTTAATGTGTATGTGTGAGTTGGGTTTGTTGCGTGTGTACGTAAGAGGTGAATGTGTAAGAGTGAGTTGGGTGTGTAAGTGTGAGGTGAATGTGTATGTGTGAGTTGGGTGTGTATGTGTGAGGTGAATGTGTATGTGTGAGTTGGGTGTGTATGTGTGAGATGAATATGTATGGGTTAGTTGGGTGTGTCCATGTGAGATGAACGTGTCTGGGTTATTTTGGTGTGTACGTGTGAGTTGGGTGTGTACGTGTGATGTAAAAGTGTATGGGTGATTTGGGTGTGTATGTGTGAGGTGAATGTGTATGTTTGAATTAGGTGTATAAGTGTGAGGTGAATGTGTATGGGTGAGTTGGGTGTGTACGTGTGAGGTGAATGTGTATGCGTGAGTTGGGTGTGTATGTGTGAGGTGAATGTGTTTGCGTGAGTTGGGTGTGTATGTGTGATGTGAATGTGTATGTGAGTTGGGTTAGTTGGCTGTGTATGTGTGATGCCCATGTGTATGGGTGAGTTGGGTGTATACGTGTGAGGTGAATGTGTATGCGTGAGTTGGGTGTGTATGTGTGAGGTGAATGTGTATGTGAGTTGGGTTAGTTGGGTGTGTACGTGTGATGTGAATGTGTATGTGTGAGTTGTGTGAGTTGGGTGTGTATGTGTGAGGTGAATGTGAATGTGTGAGTTGGGTGTGTGCGTGTGAGGCGAATTTGTATGTGTGAGTTGGGTTAGTTGGGTGTGTACGTGTGAGGTGAATATATATGTGTTAGTTGGGTTAGTTGGGTGTGTACGTGTGAGGTGAACGGTATGTGTGAGTTGGGTTAGTTGGGTGTGTATTTGTGAAGTGAACGTGTATGTGTGAGTTGGGTTAGTTGGGTGTGTACGTGTCAGGTGAATGTGTTATGGTGAGTTGGGTTAGCTGGGTGCGTACGTGTGAGGTGAATGTGTATGGGTGATTTGGATGAGTTGGGTGTGTACATGTGAGGTGAATGTGTATGTCTGAGTTGGGTTAGTTTGGTGTTTACGTGTTAGGTGAATGTGTATGGGTTGGTTGGGTGTGTACGTGTGAGGTAAATGTGTATGGGTGAGTTGGGTGTGTGCGTATGAGGTGAATGTGTATGGCTGAGTTGGGTGAGTTGGGTGTGTAAGTGTGCAGTGAATGTGTATGTGTGAGTTGGGTTTGTAAGTGTGAGGTGAATGTGTATGTGTGAGTTGGGTGTTTATGTGTGAGGTGAATGTGTATGTGTGAGTTGGATTAGTTGGGTGTGTAAGTGTGAGGTGAATGTGTATGTGTGAGTTGGGTTAGTTGGGTGTGTACGTCTGAGGTGAATGTGTATGTGTGAGTTGGGTTAGTTGGGTGTGTATGTGTGAGGTGAATGTGTATGGGTGAGTTGGGTTAGTTGGGTGTGTATGTGTGAGGTGAATGTGTATGTGTGAGTTGGGTGTGTACGTGTGAGGTGAATGTGTATGATTACGTGTGAGTTGGGTGTGCATGTGTGAGTTGGGTGTGTACATGTGAGGTAAATGTGTATGTGTTAGTTGGGTGTTTACTTGTGAGGTGAATGTGTATGTGTGAGTTGGGTGTGTAAGTGTGAGGTGAATGTGTATGTGTGAGTTGGGTGTGTACGTGTGAGGTGAATGTGTATGGATGAGTTGGGTGTGTTTGTGTGAGGTAATTGTGTATGGGTGAGTTGGGTATGTAAGTGTGAGGTGAATGTCTATGTGTGAGTTGGGTGTGTAAGTTTGAGGTGAATGTGTATGTGCGAGTTGGGTGTTAAAGTGTGAGGTTAATGTGTATGTGTGAGTTGGATTAGTTGGTTGTGTTCGTGTGAGGTGAATGTGTATGTGTGAGTCGGGTAAGTTGGGTGTGTATGTGTGAGGTGAATGTGTATATGTGAGTTGGGTTTGTTGGGTGTGTACGTGTGAGGTGAATGTTTGTGTGTGAGTTGGGCTAGTTGGGTGTGTATGTGTGAGGTTAATGTGCATGTGTGAGTTGGGTGTGCATGTGTGAGTTGGGTGTGTACATGTATGAGGTGAATGTGTATGTGTGAGTTTGGTAAGTTGGGTGTGTACGTGTGAGGTGAATGTGTATGTGTGAGTTGGGTTAGTTGGGTGTGTACGTGTGTTTTAGCTTAGTTGGGTGTGTACATTTGAGTTGGGTTTGTATGTGTGAGATGGGTGTGTATTTGTGAGTTGGGTGTGTTGGTACATACGTGTGAGTTGGGTGTGTTGTTGTGTACATGTGAGTTGGGTTAGTTGGTGTGAATGTGCGAGTTGGGTTAGTTGGGTGTGTATTTGTGAGCTGGGTGTGTACATGTGAGTTGGTCTTTCAACAAGAGTTATCTGTTTCTATATATATGCTATAAAATTAATTTGTTTTTGCATTAGCCTTCCCCCTGCTGTGAAGTGTGATCCCTTCTGAAGAAGGCAGCTCCAAAGTATCACGTTCAGTGTCCATATTCATCTAATCTCCCTATTCTTAAACCCTCTAAAGTATCAAATCCACTGCCCATATTCCTGAACCCCCTAAAGTATTAAATACACTGCGCATATTCTTGTTATCACCATATTCCTATACCATCCTTAAGTATCACATCCACTACGTTCTAAAGTATCAAATACACTGCCCATATTCTTCTAATTGCCTTATTCCTAAACCCTCTTAAGTATCCCATTCAGTGGCCATACCTGTCTACTCTCTAAAGAATCAAATACACTGCTCATTTTCCTCTACCCTCCAAAGTATCCCATTCTGTGGCCATATTTACTCTCTAAAGTATCTTATTCAGTGGCCACTTTCCTCTAATCACTGAAGTATCACATTCATAGGCCTCTACGCTTTAAAGTATCAGTTTCAGTGGCCACATTCCTCATCACTTTAAAGTACCACATTCAGTGGCTACGTCCCTCTTCACTTTATAGTACCACATTCAGTGGCCATATTCCTCTACACTTTTAAGTACCACATTCAGTGGTCAAATTCCTCTACACTTTTAAGTACCACATTCACTGGCCATATTCCTTTTCGCTTTTAAGTACCACAATCAATGGCCATATTCCTCTATCGCAGGTGTATCACATTCATAGACCATATGCCTCTACGCTTTTAAGTAAAACATTCAGTGGCCATATTCCTCTAAGCTTTTAAGTATCACATTCAATGGCCATATTCCTCTACGCTTTTAAGAATCACATTCAGGTGCCATATTTCTCTACACTTTTAAGTACCACATTCAATTGCAATATNGCGTGTGTACGTGTGAGGTGAATGTGTATGTGTGAGTTGGGTTATTTGGGTGTGTATGTGTGAGGTGAATGTGCATGTGTGAGTTGGGTGTGTACATATGAGGTGAATGTGTATGTGTGAGTTTGGTTAGTTGGGTGTGTACGTGTGAGGTGAATGTGTATGTGTGAGTTGGGTTAGTTTGGTGTGTACGTGTGTGTTAGGTTAGTTGGGTGTGTACATTTAAGTTGGGTTTGTATGTGTGAGATGGGTGTGTATTTGTGAGTTGGGTGTGTTGGTACATATGTGTGAGTTGGGTGTGTTGTTGTGTACGTGTGAGTTGGGTTAGTTTGGTGTGAATGTGCAAGTTGGTTTAGTTGGGTGTGTATGTGTGGGCTTGGTGTGTACATGTGAGTTGGTCTTTCAACAAGATTTATCTGTATCTATATATATGCTATAAAATTGATTTGTTTTTGCATTAGCCTTCCCCGTGCTGTGAAATGTGATCCCTTCTGAAGAAGGCAGCTCCAAAGTATCACGTTCAGTGTCCATATTCATCTAATCTCCCTATTCTTAAACCCTCTAAAGTATCAAATCCACTGCCCATATTCCTGAACCCCCTAAAGTATTAAATACACTGTGCATATTCTTGTTATCACCATATTCATATACCATCCTTAAGTATCACATCCACTACGTTCTAACGTATCAAATACACTGCCCATATTCTTCTTATTGCCTTATTCCTAAACCATCTAAAGTATCCCATTCAGTGGCCATATCTGTCTACTCTCTAAAGAATCAAATACACTGCTCATTTTCCTCTAACCTCCAAAGTATCCCATTCTGTGGCCATTTATACTCTCTAAAGTATTTTATTCAGTGGCCACTTTCCTCTAATCGCTAAAGTATCACATTCATAGGCCTCTACGCTTTTAAGTATCAGTTTCAGTGGCCACATTCCTCTTCACTTTATAGTACCACATTCAGTGGCCACGTCCCTCTTCACTTTATAGTACCACATTCATTGGCCATATTCCTCTACACTTTTAAGTACCACATTCAGTGGTCATATTCCTCGACACTTTTAACTACCACATTCACTGGCCATATTCCTTTTCACTTTTAAGTACCACAATCAATGGCCATATTCCTCTATCGCTGGTGTATCACATTCATAGACCATATGCCTCTACGCTTTTAAGTACAACATTCAGTGGCCATATTCCTCTAAGCTTTTAAGTATCACATTCAATGGCCATATTCCTCTACGCTTTTAAGAATCACATTCAGGTGCCATATTTCTCTACACTTTTAAGTACCACATTCAATGGCAATATTATTCTCTACGCTTTTAAATACCACATTAAGATGCCATATTTCTCTACGCTTTTAAGTATCCCATTCAGTGGCCAAATTCCTCTACACTCTTAAGTATGACATTCAGGGACCATATTCCTCTATTATCTAAAGTATCACATTTAGTGGCAATATTCCTCTATTCTCTAAAGTATCACATTCAGTGCCCATATTCCTCTATGCTTACTAGTACAACATTCAGTGGCCATATTCTTCTACCCTTTTAAGTACAACATTCAAAGGCCATATTCCTCTACGCTTTTAAGTACCATATTCACTGGACATATTCCTCTACGCTTGTAAGTACCACATTCCGTGGCCATATTCCTCTACAATTTAAAGTACCACAATAAGTGGTCACATTTCTCAAATCTCTAAAGTATCACATTCAGATGCCACATTCCTCTACGCTTTTAAGTACAACATTCAGTGGCCATATTTCTCTACATTTTAAAGTACCACATTCCTCTAATCTCTAAAGTATCACATTCAGTGGCCACATTTATCTACACTTAAGTACCACACTCAGCGGCCACATTCGTCCAATCTCTTTAGTATCACATTCAATGGCCACATGCCTCTATGTTTTTAAGTATAACATTCAGTGGCCATTTTCCTCTACCCTTTTAAGTACCACATTCAGGGCCATTTTCCTTTACGCTTTTAAGTATCACATTGAGGGGCCATATTCCTGTACTTTCTAAAGTATTAGATTTAAGGACCATATTCCTCTACACTCTAAAGTAGATATTAAGGAACAGTGTTTCTTCTACCCTCTTAAGCATCGCATTCAGTGGCAATATTCCTCTATTCTCTATAGTATCACTTTAAGGGGACATATTCCTCTACCCTCTAAAGTATCACATTCAGAGGCAATATTCCTCTTTTATCTAAAGTATCACATTCAGAGGCCACAATCCTCTACTCTCTTAAGAATCCTATGCCGTGGCCATATTCCTTTACTCTCATAAGTAACAAATTTAGTGACCATAATCCTTTACTTTCTAAAGTTTCACATTAAGTGGCCATATTCATGTACTCTCTATAATATCCTTTTAAGTGGCATCATTGCTCTATTCTCTAAAGTACCACATTCAGAGGCCATATTCCTCTACTCTTTAAAGTATCATATTCAGCATCCACATTCCTCTAATTGCGAAAGTATTACATTTAGAGGCTGTATTCCTCTACGCTTTTAAGTACAACATTCAGAGGCCATATTCCTCTACGCTTTTAAGTACCACTTTTAGTGGCCATATTCCTCTACGCTTTTAAGTACCGCATTTAGTGGCCATATACCTCTATGCATTTAAGAATCACATTAAGTAGCCATATTACTCTACGCTTTTAAGTGCCACATTCAGGGGTCATATTCCTCTACGCTTTTAAGTTCAAACATTCAGTGGCCATATTCCTCTATGCTTTTAAGTACAACATTAAGTGGACATATTCCTCTAAGCTTTTAAGTACCGCAATAAGTGGTCACATTTCTCTAATCTTTAAAGTATCACATTCAATGGCCACATTCCTCTTCACTTTTAATTAAAACATTCAGTGGCTATATTCCTCTACATTGTTAAGTTCCACATTTAGTGGCCTTATTCCTCTAATCTTTTAAGTATCACATTCAGGGGCCACATCAATGGCCATGTTCCTCTAAGCTTTTAAGTACAACATTCATCGGCCATATTCCTCAATGCTTTTAAGTACCCGATTATGTGGCCAGATCCATCTACTCTCAAAAGTATCACATTCAGTGGCCATATTCCTCTATTATCTAAAGTATCACATTCAGAAGCCATATTGCTCTACTCTTTAAAGTATCACATTCAGGGGCCATATTCCTCTANTTTAAGTACAACATTCAGAGGCCATATTCCTCTACGCTTTTAAGTACCACTTTTAGTGGCCATATTCCTCTATGCTTTTAAGTACCACATTTAGTGGCCGTATACCTCTATGCATTTAAGAATCACATTAAGTAGCCATATTACTCTACACTTTTAAGTACCACATTCAGGGGTCATATTCCTCTACACTTTTAAGTACAACATTCAGTGGCCGTATTCCTCTAAGCTTTTAAGTACCGCAATAAGTGGTCACATTTCTCTAATCTTTAGAGTATCACATTCAGTGGCCACATTCCTCTTGACTTTTAAGTAAAACATTCAGTGGCTATATTCCTCTACATTGTTAAGTACCACATTTAGTGGCCTATTTCCTGTAATCTCTTAAGTATCACATTCAGGGGCCACATCAATGGCCTGTTCCTCTTAGCTTTTAAGTACAACATTCTTTGGCCATATTCCTCAACGATTTTAAGTACCCGATTATGTGGCAAGATTGATCTACTCCCAAAAGTTTCACATTCAGTGGCCATATTTCTTTACATTCTAAAGTATCACATTCAGGAAACATATTCCTCTGTTAACTAAAGAATCACATTCAGTGGCCATATTCCTCTATTATGTAAAGTATCACATTCAGAAGCCATATAGCTCTACTCTTAAAAGTATCACATTCAGGGGCCCTATTCCTCTACTCTCTAAAGTACCACATGCAGTGGCCAGATTCCTTTATTCTCAAAAGTATCACATTCAGATTACATATTCCTCTACTCTCTAAAGTATTGCATTCAGTGACCATGTTCCTCTATTTTCTCAAGGATCTCATTCAGTGACCACATTCCTCAAATCTCTAAAGTATCCCATTCAGAGGCCATATTCCTCTACGCTTTTAAGTACCACAATCAAGGAAAATATTCCTCTACACTTCTTAGTACCACATTCAGTGGCCATAATCCTCTACGTTTTATGTACCAAATTAAGTGGCCATATTGTTCTAAGCTTTTAAGTACCACATTCAGTGGCCATATTCCTCTACGCTTTTAAGTACCACATTCAGGGACCATATTCCTGTACGCTTTTACGTTCCACTTTCAGTGGCCATATTTATCTACGCATTTAAGTACAACATTCAGTGGCAATATTCCTCAATGCTTTCAAGTACAGCATTCAGTGGCCATATTCCTCTATGCTTTTAAGTATCACATTCAGGAGCCACATTCCTCTATGCTTTTAAGGACCACATTCAGTGGCCATATTCCTTTAAGCTTTTAAGTACCACATTCAGGGGCCATATTCCTCTATGCTTTCAAGTACCACATTCAGGTTCCATATTTCTCTACGCTTCAAAGTACAACAATAAGTGGTCACATTTGTCTTATCTCTTAACTATCACATTCAGTGGCCACATTCCTCTAAGCTGTTAAGTACAACATTCAGTGGCCATATTCCTTTACATTTTTAAGTACCACATTAAGTGGCAACATTCCTTTTATCTCTAAAGTATCACATACAGTGGCCATATTCTCCTCTACGCTTTCAAGTCCAACATTTAGGGGCCATATTCCATTAGGCTTTTAAGTACAACATTCAATGGCCATTTTCCTCTAGGCTTTTAATTGCAACATTTAGTGACCATATTCCTTGAAGCTTTTAAGTTATAAAATATGAGTGGTCACATTTCTTTAATCTCAAAAGTATCACATTTATTGGCCACATTCCTCTACACTTTTAACTTCAACATTCAGTGGCCATATTCCTCTAAATCTTTCAGTACCACATTCAGTGGCCACATTCCTCTAATCTCTTAAGTATCACTTTCAGTGGCAATATTCCCCTACACTTGAAAGTACCACATTCAGTGTCCACATTCCTCTTATCTTTAAAGTAACACATTCAGGGGCCACATCAATGGCCATCTTCCTCTATGCTTCTAAGTACCACATTCAGTGGCCATATTTCTCTATGCTTTTAAGTACCACATTCAGTGGCCATATTCCTGTACATTTTTAAGTACACACTCCTCTAATCTCTAATGTATCACATATTCCTCTGTTCTCTATAGTATAACATTCAGGGGACATATTCCTCTACTCTCTAAAGTAGTATATTCAGAAGCAATATTCCACTTTTCTATAAAGTTTCACTTTCAGAGACCATAATCCTCTACTCTCTTTAAGAATCCTATGCAGTGGCCATATTCCTTTACTCTCATAAGTAACAAATTCAATGACCATAATCCTATACTTTCTAAAGTTGCACATTTAGTGGCCATATTCCTGTACTCCCTATTGTATTCCATACAGTGGCCACATTTCCTTAATCTCCAAAGTACCACATTCAGAGGCCATATTTCTCTACTCTTTTAAGTATCATATTCAGCATCCACGTTCCTCTATTCACGAATTAGTACATTTAGGGGCCATATTCCTCTACGCTTTAAAGTACAACATTCAGAGGCCCTTTTCCCTTATGCTTTTAAGTACCACATTTAGTGGCCATATTCCTCTATGCATTTAAGAATCACATTAAATAGCCATATTACTCTACGCTTTTAAGTACCACATTCAGGGGTCATATTCCTCAACACGTTTAAGTACAACATTCAGTGGCCATATCCTCTATGCTTTCAAGTACAACATTCAGTGGACATATTCCTCTTAGCTTTTAAGTACCACAATAAGTGGTTACATTTCTCTAATCTCTAAAGTATCATATTCAGTGGCCACATTCCTCTACACTTTTAAGTACAACATTCAGTGGCCATATTCCTCTACATTTCAAGTACCACATTCAGTGGCCACTTTCCTCTAATCTCTTAAGTATCACATTCAGGGGACACATCAATGGCCATATTCCTCTAAGCTTTTAAGTACAACATTCAGTGGCCACATTCCTTCACCCTTTAAAGTACCACTTTCAGTGGCTACATTCCTCTAATTTCTAAAGTATCACATTCAGTGGCAATATTTATCTACGCTTTTAAGTACAACATTCAGTGGCCATATTCCTCTTTGCTTTTAAATTCCACATTCAGGGACCACATTCCTGTACGCCTTAAAGTACCAAATTAAGTGGCCATATTCTTCTACGCTTTTAAGTTTTAAATTTAGTGGCAATATTGCTCTATGCTTCTAAGTACAACATTCAGGGGCCATATTCCTGTACGCTTTTAAGTACAACATTCAGTGGACATATTCCTCTTTGCTTTTAAGTATCGCATTCAGGGGCCACATTCCTCTATGCCTTTAAGTACCACATTCAATGGCCATATTCCTTTATGCTTTTAAGTACAAAATTCAGGGGCCATATTCCTCTACGCTTTTAAGTACAACAATAAGTGGTCACATTTCTCTAATCTCTAAACTATCACATTCAGAGGCCATAATCCTCTATTCTCTTAAGAATCCTATGCAGTGGCCATATTCCTTTACTCTCATAAGTAACAAATTTGGTGACCATAATCCTATACTTTCTATTGTTTCACATTAAATGGCCATATTCCTGTACTATCTATAGTATCCCATTCAATTGCAACATTGCTCTAATCTCTAAAGTACCACATTCAGAGGCCATATTCCTCTACTCTTTAAAGTATCGTATTCAGCATCCACATTCCTCTAATTGCAAAAGTATTACATTAAGAGGCCATATTCCTCTACGCTTTTAAGTACAACATTCAGAGGCCATATTCTTCTATGGTTTTAAATACCACATTAAGTGGCCATATTCCTCTATGCATTTAAGAATCACATTAAGTAGCCATATTACTCTACATCCAGGCCTTTTTTCTGCCTATCTCACGGGTCCGATAGTCGGACCCATTCCCCATGCCAAATATGAATATTTTTTCCCCGATTCTCAAAAAAAAATCCCCCCCTCCCACCCCCAAAAAAAATTTTTTTTTTTTTTTTTTNATCTTTCAGTACCACATTCAGTGGCCACATTCCTCTAATCTCTTAAGTATCACTTTCAGTGGCAATATTCCCCTACACTTGAAAGTACCACATTCAGTGTCCACATTCCTCTTATCTTTAAAGTAACACATTCAGGGGCCACATCAATGGCCATCTTCCTCTATGCTTCTAAGTACCACATTCAGTGGCCATATTTCTCTATGCTTTTAAGTACCACATTCAGTGGCCATATTCCTGTACATTTTTAAGTACACACTCCTCTAATCTCTAATGTATCACATATTCCTCTGTTCTCTATAGTATAACATTCAGGGGACATATTCCTCTACTCTCTAAAGTAGTATATTCAGAAGCAATATTCCACTTTTCTATAAAGTTTCACTTTCAGAGACCATAATCCTCTACTCTCTTTAAGAATCCTATGCAGTGGCCATATTCCTTTACTCTCATAAGTAACAAATTCAATGACCATAATCCTATACTTTCTAAAGTTGCACATTTAGTGGCCATATTCCTGTACTCCCTATTGTATTCCATACAGTGGCCACATTTCTTTAATCTCTAAAGTACCACATTCAGAGGCCATATTTCTCTACTCTTAAAAGTATCAAATTCAGCATCCACGTTCCTCTATTCACGAAGTATTACATTTAGGGACCATATTCCTCTACGCTTTAAAGTACAACATTCAGAGGCCCTTTTCCCTTATGCTTTTAAGTACCATATTTAGTGGCCATATTCCTCTATGCGTTTAAGAATCACATTAAATAGCCATATTACTCTACGCTTTTAAGTACCACATTCAGGGGTCATGTTCCTCAACACGTTTAAGTACAACATTCAGTGGCCATATCCTCTATGCTTTCAAGTACAACATTCAGTGGACATATTCCTCTTAGCTTTTAAGTACCACAATAAGTTGTTACATTTCTCTAATCTCTAAAGTATCATATTCAGTGGCCACATTCCTCTACACTTTTAAGTACAACATTTAGTGGCCATATTCCTCTACGCTTTAAAGTACAGCAATAAGTGGTCACATTTCTCTAATCTCTAATAATCCTCTATTCTCTTAAGAATCCTATGCAGTGGCCATATTCCTTTACTCTCATAAGTAACAAATTCGGTGACCATAATCCTATACTTTCTATTGTTTCACATTAAATGGCCATATTCCTGTACTATCTATAGTATCCCATTCAATTGCAACATTGCTCTAATCTCTAAAGTACCACATTCAGAGGCCATATTCCTCTACTCTTAAAAGTATCGTATTCAGCATCCACATTCCTCTAATCGCAAAAGTATTACATTAAGAGGCCATATTCCTCTACGCTTTTAAGTACAACATTCAGAGGCCATATTCTTCTATGGTTTTAAGTACCACATTCATTGGCCATATTCCTCTACGCTTTTAAGCACCACATTAAGTGGCCATATTCCTCTATGCATTTAAGAATCACATTAAGTAGCCTTATTACTCTACACCTTTAAGTACCAAATTCAGGGGTCATATTCCTCTACGCTTTTAATTACAACATTTAGTGTCCATATTCCTCAATGCTTTTAAGTACAACATTCATTGGACATATTCCTCTAAGCTTTAATGTACCACAATAAGTGGTCACATTTCTCTAATCTCTAAACTATCACATTCAGTGGCCACATTCCTCTTCACTTTTAAGTACAACATTCAGTGGCGATATTCCTCTACATTTTTAAGTACCACATTCCGTGTCCACATTCCTCTAATCTCTGAAGTATCACATTCAGGGGCCACATCAATAACCATATTCCTCTAAGCTTTTAAGTACAACATTCAGTGGCGATATTCCTCAATGCTTGTAAGTACCAGATTATGTGGCCAGATTCCTCTACTCTCAAAAGTATCACATTTAGTGGCCGTATTCCTCTACACTCTAAAGTATAACCATCAAGGAACATATTCCTCTATTATCTAAAGTATCACATTCAGAAGCCATATTGCTCTACTCTTTAAAGTATCACATTCAGGGGCCATATTCCTCTACTCTCTAAAGTATCACATGCAGTGGCCAGATTCCTTTATTCTCTAAAGTATCAAATTCAGAGGACATATTCCTCTACTGTCTAAAGTATTGCATTCAGTGACCATGTTCCTCTTATTTTCTCAAGTATCTCATTCAGTGACCACATTTCTCAAATCTCTTAAGTATTCCATTCAGAGGCCATATTTCTCTACGCATTTAAGTACCACAATCAAGGGAAATATTCCTCTACACTTTTTAGTACCACATTCAGTTTCCATAATCCTCTACGTTTTATGTACCAAATTAAGTGGCCATATTGTTCTACGCTTTAAGTACCACATTCATTGGCCACATTCCTCTACGCTTTTAAGTACCACATTCAGGGACCACATTCCTGTATGCATTTACGTACCACTTTCAGTGGCCATATTTATCTACGCTTTTAAGTACAACATTAAGTGGCCATATTCCTCTATGCTTTTAAGTACCACATTCAGTGGCCATTTTCCTTTCAGCTTTTAAGTACCACATTCAGGGGCCATATTCTTCTATGCTTTTAAGTACCACATTCAGGTGCCATATTTCTCTATGCTTCAAAGTACAACAATAAGTGGTCACATTTGTCTAATCAATAAACTATCACATTCAGTGGCCACATTCCTCTACGCTGTTAAGTACAACATTCAGTGGCCATATTCCTTAAATTTTTTAAGTACCACATTAAGTGGCCACTTTCCTTTAATCTCTTAAGTATCACATTCAGTGGCCATATTCTCCTCTACGCTTTCAAGTCCAACATTCAGGGGCCATATTCCTCTAGGCTTTTAAGCACAACATTCAGTGGCCATATTCCTCTAGGCTTTTAAGTGCAACATTTATTGACCATATTCCTCGAAGCTTTTAAGTAATAAAATATGAGTGGTCACATTTATCTAATCTCAAAAGTATCACATTCATTGGCCTCATTTCTCTACACTTTTAACTACAACATTCAGTGGCAATATTCCTCTTAATCTTTCATTACCACATTCAGTGGCCACATTTCTCTAATCTATTGAGTGTCACATTCAGTGGCCATATTCCCCTACACTTGTAAGTACCACATATAGTGTCCACATTCCTCTAATCTCTAAACTATCACATTCAGGGGCCACATCAATGACCATATTCCTCTAAGCTTTAAGTACCACATTCAGTGGCCATATTCCTCTAAGCTTTTAAGTACCACATTCAGTGGCCGTATTCCTCAACGCTTTAAAGTACCACATTCAGTGGTCACATTCCTCAATGCTTTAAAGTACCACAATACGTGGTCACATTTCTCTAATCTCAAAAGTATCACATTCAATGGCCACATTCCTCTACGCTTTTAAGTTCAACATTCAGTGGCCATATTCCTGTACATTTTAAAGTACCACACTTCTCTAATTTCTAAAGGATCACATTCAGTGGCCACATTCCCCTACACTTTTAGGTACCACATTCAGTGGCCACATTCCTCTAATCTCTTCAGTATCACATGCAATTGCCACATTCCTCAACGTTTTTAAGTATTACATTCAGTGGCCATTTTCCTCTACGCTTTGAAGTACAATAGTCAGGGGCCATTTTCCTCCATGCTTTTAAGTACCACATTCAGTGGCCACATTCCTTCACCCTTTTAAGTACCACATTCAGTGGCCACATTCCTTTAATCTCTTATGTATCACATTCAGTGGCCATATATATCTACGCGTTTAAGTACAACATTCAGTGGCCATATTCCTCTTTGATTTTTAATACCACATTCGGGGACGATATTCCTGTATGTCTTAAAGTACCAAATTAAGTGGCCATATTATTCTACGCTTTTGAGTACAACATTAACTGGCCATATTACTCTAAGCTTCTAAGTACATCATTCAGGGGTCATATTTCTCTACGCTTTTAAGTACAACATTCAGTTGACATATTCCTCTTTGCTTTTAAGTATCGCATTCAGGGGCCACATTCCTCTATGCCTTTAAGTACCACATTCAGTGGCCATATTCCTTTATGCTTTTAAGTACAACATTCAGTGGCCATATTCCTCTATGCTTTTAAGTACAACATTAAGTGGCCATATTCCTCTACATTTTTAAGTACCACATTCCTCTAATCTCTAAAGTATCACTTTCAGTGGCTACATTTCCCTTCACTTAAGTACCACATTCAGTGGCAACATTCCTCTGATCTCTTCAGTGTCACATGCAATGGCCACATTCCTCAACGTTTTTAATTATAACATTCAGGGGTGATTTTCCTCTACGCTTTTAAGTACCACATTCATGGGCCATTTTCCTCTACGCTTTTAAGTACCACATTCAGTGGCCACATTCCTTCACCCTTTTAAGTACCACATTCAGTGGTAACATTCCTCTAATCTCTAAAGTATCACATTCAGTGGCCATATTTCTCTACACTTTTAAGTACACCATTCAGTGGCAATATTCTTCTATTGTCTTAAGTATCACATTAAGGGGCCATATTCCTGTACTCTTTAAAGTATCACATTCAAGAACCATATTCCTCTACACTCTAAAATAGATATTAAGGAACAATGTTTGTTCTACCCTCTAAAGCATCTCATTGAGTGGCAATATTCCTCTATTGTCTAAAGTATCACATTAAGGGGACATATTACTCTACCCTCTAAAGTATCACATTCAGAGGCAATATTCCCTTTTTTCTCTAAAGTATCACATTCAGAGGCCATAATCCTCTACTCTCTTAAGAATCCTATGCTGTAGCCATATTTCTTTACTCTCATAAGTAACAAATTAAGTGACCATAATCCTATACTTTCTAAAGTTTCACATTAAGTGGCCATATTCCTGTACATTATAGTATCCTTTTCAGTGGCATCATTGCTCTAATCTCTAAAGTACCACATTCAAGGCCATATTCCTCTACTCTTGAAAGTATCAAATTTAGCATCCACATTTCTCTATTCGCAAAAGTATTACATTTAGAGGCCATATTCCTCTACATTTTTAAGTACAACAATCAGAGGCCATATTCCTCTACGCTTTTAAGTAACGCTTTCAGTGGCCATATTCCTCTACGCTTTTAAGTACCACATTTAGTGGCTATTTACCTCTATGCAGTTAAGAATCACATTAAGTAGCCATATTACTCTACGCTTTTAAGTACCACATTCAGGGGTCATATTCCTCTACGCTTTAAAGTTCAAACATTCAGTGGCCATATTCCTCTATGCTTTTAAGTACAACATTCAGTGGCCATATTCCTCTTAGCTTTGTATAACCACAATAAGTGGTCACATTTCTCTAATCTCTTAAGTATCACATTCAGTGGCCACATTCCTCTTCACTTTTAAGTACAACATTCAGTGGCCATATTCCTCTACATTGTTTAGTACCACATTTAGTGGCCACATTCCTCTAATCTCTTAAGTATCACATTTAGGGGCCACATCAATGGTCATGTTCCTCTAAGCTTTTAAGTACAACATTCAGTTGCCATATTCCTCAACGCTTTTAAGTACCAGATTATGTGGCCAGATTCCTCTACTCTCATGAGTATCACATTCAGTTGCCATATTCCTCTACACTCTAAAGTATCAAATTCAGGGAACATATTCCTCTGTTAACTTAAGAATCACATTCAGTGTCCATATTCCTATATTATCTAAAGTATCACATTCAGAAGCCATATTGCTCTACTCTTTAAAGTATCACATTCAGGGGCCATATTCCTCTACTCTCTAAAGTATCACATGCAGTGGCCAGATTCCTTTATTCTCTAAAGTATCACATTCAGTGACCATATTCCTCTATTTTCTTTAGTATCTCATTCAGTGACCACATTCCTCAAATCTCTAAAGTATCACATTCAGAGGCCATATTTCTCTACGCTTTTAAGTACCACAATCAAGGGAAATATTCCTCTACACTTTTTAGTACCACATTTAGTGGCTATAATCCTCTACATTTTATGTACCAAATGAAGTGGCCATATTGTTCTACGCTTTTAAGTACCACATTCAGTGGCCACATTCCTCTACGCTTTTAAGTACCACATTCAGGGACCACATTCCTGTATGCTTTTACGTACCACTTTCAGTGGTCATATTTATCTACGCTTTTAAGTAAAACATTCAGTGGTAATATTCCTCTATGCTTTCAAGTACAACATTCAGTGGCCATATTCCTCTATGCTTTAAAGTATCACATTCAGGAGCCACATTCCTCTATGCTTTTAAGTACCATATTCAATGGCCATATTCCTTTAAGCTTTTAAGTACCACATTCAGGGGCCATATTCCTCTTTGCTTTTAAGTACCACATTCAGGTGCCATATTTCTCTACGCTTCAATGTACAACAATAAGTGGTCACATTTCTCTAATCAATAAACTATCACATTCAGTGGCCACATTCCTCTACGCTGTTAAGTACAACATTCAATGGCCATATTCCTTTACATTTTTAAGTACCACATTAAGTGGCCACTTTCCTTTAATCTCTACAGTTTCACATTCAGTGGCCATATTCTCCTCTACGCTTTCAAGTCCAAAATTCAGGGGCCATATTCCTCTAGGCTTTTAAGCACAAAATTCAGTGGCCATATTCCTCTAGGCTTTTAAGTGCAACATTTAGTGACGATATTCCTCGAGCTTTTAAGTAATAAAATATGAGTGGTCACATTTCTCTAATCTCAAAAGTATCACATTAATTGGCCTCATTTCTCTACACTTTTAACTACAACATTCAGTGGCACTATTCCTCCTAATCTTTCAGTACCACATTCAATGGCCACATTCCTCTAATCTATTGAGTGTCACATTCAGTGGCCATATTCCCCTACACTTGTAAGTACCACATTCAGTGTCCACATTCCTCTAATCTTTTAAGTATCACATTCAAGGGCCCCATCAATGGCCATATTCCTCTAAGCTTTAAGTACCACATTCAGTGGCCATATTCCTCTAAGCTTTTAAGTACCACATTCAGTGGCCATATTCCAATAAGCTTTTAAGTACCACATTCAGTGGTCACATTCCTCCACGCTTTAAAGTACCACAATACATGGTCACATTCCTTTTATCTCAAAAGTATCACATTCAATGGCCACATTCCTCTACGCTTTTAAGTACAACATTCAGTGGCCATATTCTTCTGCCTTTTTAAGTACCACACTCCTCTAATCTCTAATGTATCATATTCAATTTCCCTATACTTAAGTACCACATTCATTGGCCACATTCCTCTAATCTCTTCAGTATCACATTCAATGGGCACATTCCTCTATGTTTTTAAGTATAACATTAAGTGGCCATTTTGCTCTACGCTTTTAAGTGCCACATTCAGGGGCCATTTTCTTCTACGCTTTCAAGTACCACATTCAGTGGCCACATTCCTTCGCCCTTTTAAGTACCACATTTAGTGGCCACATTCTTCTTATCTCTAAACTCAAATTAAGGGGCCATATTCCTGTACTCTTTAAAGAATCACATTCATGGACCTTATTCCTCTACACTCAAATGTAGATATTAGGGAACAATGTTTCTTCTACCCTCTAAAGCATCTCATTCAGTGGCAAAATTCCTCTATTTTCTATAGTATAATATTCAGGGGACATATTCCTCTACTCTCTAAAGTAGTACATTTAGAAGCAATATTCCAATTTTCTCTAAAGTATCCCATTCTGTGGCAATATTCCTCTACTCTCTTAAGTATCTTATTCAGTGGCCACTTTCCTTTAATCACTTAAGTATCACATTCATAGGCCTCTACGCTTTTAAGTATCTCATTCAGTGGCCACACTCCTTCACTTTATAGTACCACTTTCAGTTGCCACGTTCCTCTTCACTTTATAGTAACACATTTAGTGGCCATATTCCTCTACACTTTTAAGTACCACAATCAGTGGCCATATTCCTCTACGCTTTTTAGTACCACATGTAGTGGCCATATTCCTCTACACTTTTAAGTACCACATTCACTGGCCATATTCCTCTACACTTTTAAGAACCACAATCAATGGTAGAAGAATATGGCCACTGATTGCGGTACTGAAAACTGTTAAGGAATATGGCAACTGAATGTGGAACTATAAAGTGTAGAGGCCACATTCCTCTAATCTCTTAAGTACCACATTCAGAGGCCATATTTTGCTACTCACTAAAGTATCATATTCAGCAGCCACATTCCTCGTTTCGCTGGTGTATCACATTTATAGACCATATGCCTCTGCGCTTTAAAGTACAACATTCAGTGGCCATATTCCTCTAAGCTTTTAAGTATCACATTCAATGGCCATATTCCTCTACGCTTTTAAGAATCATATTAAGGGGCAATATTCCTCTACGCTTTAAAGTACCACATTTAGATGCCATATTTCTCTACGCTTTTGAGTATCACATTCAGTGGCCAAATTCCTCTATTGTCTGAAGTATCACATTCAGTGGCCATATTCCTCTATTCTCTAAAGTATCAAATTCAGTGGCGATATTCCTGTCCTCTCTAAAGAATCTTATGCAGTGGCCATATACCTCTACTCTCTAAAGTATCAAATTCAGAGGCCATATTCCTCTACTCTCTAAAGTATCAAATTCAGAGGCCATATTCCTCTGCTCTCTAAAGAATAACATTCATAGGCCATATTCCTCTACTCTCTAAAGTATCATATTCAGTGGCCATATTCCTCTACTCTCTAAAGTATCATATTCAGTAGCCATATTCCTCTACTATATAAGGAATCAAATACAGAGGCCATATTCCTGTACTCTCTAAAGTATCACATTCAGAGGCCATATTCCTCTACTCTCTCAAGTATTTTATTAAGTGGCCACATTCCTCTAATCTTAAAAGTATCACATTAAGAGGCCATATTCCTCTACGCTTATAAGTACAACATTCAGTTGCCATATTCCTCTACATTTTTAAGTACAACATTCAAAGGCCTTATTATCCCCCGCCAAAGGCGGAGGGATATTGTTTTGGCGTTGTCCGTCCGGCTGTCCGTCCGTCCATCCGGCACTTTTGTGTCCGGAGCCATATCTTGGAAGTGCTTTGGCGGATTTCATTGAAACTTGGTATGAGTATATATATGGATAAGACGATGATGCGCGCCAAATGGCATTGTACACAATCTGTTAGTAACGGAGTTATGGCCCTTTGTATCTTGAAAAAATGCTTTTTTTGTCCCCCTTCGAAGAAGAGGGGGTATATTGCTTTGCACATGTCGGTCTGTCGGTCTGTCGGTCGGTCTGTCGGTCTGTTGGTCCGTCCACCAGATGGTTTCCGGATGATAACTCAAGAACGCTTAGGTCTAGGATCATGAAACTTCATAGGTACATTGATCATGACTGGCAGATGACCCCTATTGATTTTGAGGACAATAGGTCAAAGGTCAAGGTCACAGGTCAAGGTCACAGTGACTGGAAATAGGAAAATGGTTTCTGGATGATAACTCAAGAATGCTTACGCCTGGGATCATGAAACTTCATAGGGACATTGGTCATGACCGGCAGATGACCCCTATTGATTTTCAGGTCACTAGGTCAAAGGTCAAGGTCACAGTGACCTGAAGCAGTAAAATGGTTTCCAGATGGTTTCAGGATGATAACTCAAGAACGCTTAGGCCTAGGATCAGGAAACTTCATAGGTACATTGATCATGACTGGCAGATGACCCCTATTGATTTTGAGGTCACTAGGTCAAAGGTAAAGGTCAAAGGTCAAGGTCACAGTGACTGGAAATAGGAAAATGGTTTCCCGATGATAACTCAAGAATGCTTACACCTGGGATCATGAAACTTCATAGGGACATTGGTCATGACCGGCAGATGACCCCTATTGATTTTCAGGTCACTAGGTCAAAGGTCAAGGTCACAGTGACCTGAAGCAGTAAAATGGTTTCCA